>BRDA01002268.1:0-18151 GCA_036984385.1 Crenuchus spilurus
AAATTATGTCAAATTTGCCTTTTTTCCTCTGTTTTTTTGTGTTGTTCCAATACACACAAAGGAAATAAACATGTGTATAACAAAACGTGTAATTGTAATAATTTTCTGGGAGAATACAAATTTTTTTTCTTTCTTTCTTTTGCTGCATTTTATATATATATATATATATATATATATATTTGTATTGTTTTGTATTTTTGTGTAAGTTGCTGTATGTATGTTGTTGTTATATTATTTATGTATGTACATTTTATTTTTACAGTATTTTGCTGTCTTTACAATATTTTATTGTATTTATTGCTGTATTTATTTATTCTGTCTTACTGCATTTACTTTTTGTTGTATTTTAATGTATATAACTGTATTTACAGTATTTGCTGCATTTTGCTATATTTTGTTGTCTTTTACAGTATTTTACTGTATTTTAATGTAGAGTTGTGTCTGGATTACAGAAATTCTATGTAAAAAAAAAACCCAGGTATCTTAATTTGGTCTTTTACGATGACTATTTTGACCAGATTAATGAGTAAGTAGTGTTTTCTGTGTTCTGCTCATGGTTCAGGATCAGTAGAGAAACCATACAGAGTCTCTGTACTGATGATCGTTTCTCTGTTTATTCCAGAAGAAAGACAGGAAAACATCAAAGAGGAGCGACATCCTGACGTGGAGTCCTTTCAGGAAGAACCAGGTGCCGCGACATCCAACACTCAGCATGAGAACAGGTTGAACGATGCCTTTAGCCTGCAAGACCTTCACTTGGTAATTCATACTGGAGAAGGCGCTTTCCACTGTTCCCAGTGTGGACAGAGATGCAACTCTGACAGGTCTCTAAAATATCACATGGAAATACACGAAGGAAAGAGGCCTCACCAGTGTTCTCAGTGTGATTGGAGCTTCAAAAACATTTCACAGTTAAGATGCCACGAGAAGATTCACACCGGAGAGAAGCCCTTCATCTGCCCGCAGTGCGGAAAGAGCTTCACCAAGTCCAACCACCTTAAAATTCATAACAGGATTCATACCGGAGAAAGGCCCTACGTCTGCGCCCAGTGCGGGACGAGCTTCATCACCGCGAGCTCACTGAGGAGGCACATGTTCATACATACGGGAAACAGACCCAACCAGTGCTCGCAGTGCGAGAAGAGCTTCATCCATCCATCTGAGTTAAAACTACACCAAAGAATTCATACCGGAGAAAAGCCTTTCACCTGCATGCAGTGCGGAAGCTGCTTCACCACCTCCAAACGTCTGGCGTATCACATGTACAACCACACTGGGAACAAACCTCACCAGTGCTCCCAGTGCGAGAAGAGCTTTGTGGAGCTCTCCGACTTAAAGGTCCACCAGAGGAAACACACCGGAGAAAAGCCGTACCGATGTTCTCACTGCGGAAAGAGATCCACCACGTCCTCCAGTCACATCGTCCACATGAAGGTCCATCGTGTAGAAAGACCGTTTGTCTGCCCTCAGTGCGGGAAAGGCTTCAGGTTGCCTGACAACCTGAAGTCGCACCAGAAGAGGATGCATGCCTGTACGTCTTCTAAACATTTCCTGCACTCTTAGAGAACGTAGAACCTCTGCGCGGAGAAACAGCAAAGTCTGTGGTTAAGTGATCTTATGGTTGACTGACACATTTGTCCATCAGGTCGTCTTGGAAGTCCATAGGAAGTGTACATACCTTTGGGCGTCTGTCAACCTTACTGCTCTGCCAGAACATATGATAAAAAGTATCTTTGGACAACTTCTTATATGCATTACAGCTTCTGGTGTAATGAAAAGATCTCTCAGCTTTTGTGAAGCTCCTCAGACTTCTTCATGGTTGTAACACACTGTGAACACATCCTGGGGTGGTGTTTATAAACATGTCACAGCTGAAGCAAAGTAAAGGTCATTATTGAGTTCTCAATGACTTAGACATGTTTTAACCCAACTTCAGGTGAAATCAGTTAGCAGTAAGTTATGGCTGTGATCAAACTGACCAAATCTGTTATTTATATCTGATTTGTGCAAATTGGATTTCATTTTATTGTAAGCAAAGCACTTTTGTACGTCTCTGGATAAGAGCGTCTGCCAAATGCCGTAAATATAAATTAGGAGATGGTTTGAAATGCAGATCCGTCTTGGTCTGGACACTCTCTGGATGCTCAAATCAGATTTCAAAATGCCTTTTGAATCACTCGTCAAATAACCACATCAGATGCAGAGTGATGGAAGTGTGGGGATCCAAGAAGAATGCTGTAAAGGACACCCCACTGTCCCATAATGCCAGATCCTGAAAAATTCTCCAGCTCACTGTCTGACAAAGCTGCCCTACATAAGCTTAAAACTAACCTAAAATCTAAAGCAGGGTTGTCACTACAGTCCATGAGGGACGTTGTTCAGCAATGTTTGGTGATTTCTCTGCTCTGACACTACAATTAAACCTGCTGAGCTGCATCAGCTGTGTTTGATCAGGAAGATCATCAAACTGTGCAGGAAATCTCTTAAATCTTATTATAATTTTACGTTGCCACTCATTTTTTCTATTTGATGCTTTTGTAGCACTTCATATCTGTGTGTGAATGTATTTATATATTATTTTTAAATTATTAAATATTGTCTAAGACAATGCCTACATAATTGTGATGTTTTGTATTTTATGAACGACTGGACCAAAGTGACTTCTAATAAAATGTATTACTTAAGAAGTTGAAAAAGTGTTTATATTCGCCTTGTAAGCGACGTTTTGGAGATGACTTGAAACTTCAGTGGGAAAGCGAATGTGGACAAAAGTATTTTATTAATGGTCTCTTCTGCCATTGAGGGCATTAAAAAGAGATCGTCCAGCTTTTGTTGGTCTCTAGATGTCGCTACAGCGAAGATTTTGGATTTGATTGCATTAAACAGGATTTATTATTTTTAAACATTTTTGCATTTTATTTTGGATATTAACATTTTATTCTTATTTTTATTTTTTTATTGTGTATACCTTTTCCCCTTCTGTCGGCAATATCTGTCCAGTTTATTTATTTAAATTGTATTATTTAATCAATAACTTCTGTTTTTCTTTGGGTTTTTTCCGTTTTCCGGCCAAGCTCCGCCCCTTAGGCGCTGTGATTGGTCGACAGCGAACTGCCAGCCAATCTGAGTGCAGGAATGGAAATAAAGACCAAAAAACATGGAAATAGTTTGTAACTTTTCTTTTATACATTTATTTTATCTCTTAAACTGGGTATTATATCAGACTGATTGTAGTACGGACTTTTATATAATTTCAATTTTAAAGGGAAGTTGTTGTAGTTCAGACTCCAGGCGACAGGTGGCGCCGGACTGTGTTCGTGTGTTAGTGTAATACAGCGAAGAAGAAGAACCGGAGCGTAAACACTTTCAGAAGGTAAAATTACAATACATATTCAGTTTTTATTAAACCTTTCTATTTTACATTATTTTAATGTGATACCCCACATCTAAAACATTACAAACGTTAATGATATAAAGTGATTTTTAAAGCATGTGAGTTGTTTGCTAACGTTTAGTGTAAATGTAGATAAAAGTGTAACATTTACGTTTATTTTCACTATTAAATCTAAAGCACTGATGTACAGGCTCTGTGTGCTGTATAACGTCCTTTACGTCTCTGTCAGTCTGGTTGACTGTGTTGACTGTTCAGTTACCTGCTTCGGGCACAAATTCTCACAGCCTAGTGTGTTCACTGGTGTGTGTGTGTGTTTCACTGCACGAATGGGTTAAATGCGGAGGTCAAATTCCGTTGTGTGAAAAATCACATTGGCTAAATTGGTTGATCTTAATCTTAATCTTAATCTTCATAAACTACTGTGTGATCATTCTTGGGTTCTAGGTTCTACGTTCTCCAGCTGAGTGTTCTCTTAACTCATTAACCCTTCTGCTGAGCTCAGGTCACATTTAACATGTTTCAAGTCAAAATGTTTAATATTGTCCAGCTTTTTACTGGAAAAAGTATATCTCTATAAACACAAAAACCACTTTAATTACTTTAATACTTTAATTCTGACAAATACGGGTCAAATCTAACACAACACAATATTAATGTGTTTAGGATTAGTGTTCAGGTTCCAGTAAAAAGTGTGGATGTGATGCTGATGGTGTATGTTATCCCTGCAGAGAACTGGGCTTTGGAGAGGAATCACTGACTTTAAAGTGATGCTGCTGTTATAATCCAGTCATGACCAGCTTGGGCTTCTTCACCCGAGCCAGCGAGGAGGACAGGAGATGGATAAAGGGAGAGACAACGAAGGAGGAGAGAAGTGGAGCTGTGCTGACTGGAGAAGAGGCCAGAGACTTCTATCAGAGTCTGTTTGAAGAAGAAAGTGTGAGTGGACAGAAGGAGAGGAAGCAGGACAGGCGACGGAGAGGAGGAAGGAGTGAGTGATTTTAAATCGTCCGTCTTTGTATCCTTTAGTTTTTATATTTGATTTCTCTCAGCCGCACGTCATGTTTATGATCATTTTACAACCTTTAACTGACTGTTTGTCCTGCAGAACCTCCTGCTGTCCTAATGGGGGCGACATTACCTCATACTTTCATTTTACATCTTTTGATGAATGTACAATATAATAAACTTTATCGCAACATATTTATAGGCGTCTAGTTAATTATCCATTTTCCATACTGATTAGTCTTGTATATTAGTATTGCCTATAATTCATAGTGGATACTGAACCATTCATACTGAATAACTAGTTACTACTAGATAGGATACTATAGTAATAGTAATGGGTTAAAGTCAGTGCTGTAATAACACTGTATGTTTTAAAGGTCGTGAAGGAGGTCCATACAGAAGATCATTAAGAGGGACTGCAGCGCCTCCCAGTGTACGTCAGGGTTCAGTGTCAGAGCGTGATGGTCACAGGCTGCTCCGCTCTGCTCAGGATGGAGATCTGCGGACTCTGAGCGACCTGCTGGACCGCGGCTGTGATGTTAACTTCAGAGACGGGTTTTACTGGACTCCACTGATGTGCGCAAGTCACGCCGGGCAAAGGGAGGCCGTCCGGCTCCTGCTGAGCCGCCAGGCCGCCTGGGTGGGAGTCGTAGACACACAGGTCTGTTATTCTACAGAAAAGCTGTAGCAGCTGTCACAGAAAGCCACGCCCATTAACAAAAGAGCCAATCATCCTCCATGTAGTGGAGTTATGTTGACGATTAGTAACCAGAACAGCTGGAATAAACTCATTTTCATTAGTTACAAGATAAAAACTCTACAAAGTGCCTCTATCATTTAGATCAGATTCTGAGAGCAGAGCCAGATTTTTAAACATTCCTTACCCTTTATCATCAAGAAACATCTGAAATTCTCTCTGTTCTCTCTCTGTCTCTCTCTCTGTGTCTCTCTCTCTGTCTCTGTTCTCTCTCTCAGGGTAGAGATGCTCGGTCGCTCGCTCTTCAGGCTGGTCATCAGGGTGTTGTTAGAGAACTGGATCAGTTTGGAATCACAGAGAGTTCAGACCGAGCAGCTGACGGCACACACAGGTATCAGACTGATCAGTGATCACAACTTTAACACAAATATCAGGACCAACGTTACACATGTGCAGATCTTTACTCTCTAAAGTCTCAAAAACATCTAATAACATTAATGTCTTCATTTTGATCACACTGATATCTAGAACCCTAACCTTCATTCTCTTGCAGTTCTCGTCCTCGCTGGTGTGAATTGTGTGAGGTGAGCTACACTGACCGTGCTCACACACACACTGCGTCCACTCTGCACCAGTTCAGTCTGAAGCGGCCCCCCGCGGCCCCTCGTTACTGCCTGCCCGAGTCCAGCGTGAGTTACAGGATGATGCTGCGCTCAGGCTGGGACCCCTGCTCCGGGCTCGGACCCTCACATTCAGGCCGGAAACAACCCGTTGGCACAGTTCTGAAGAGGGACCAGTTGGGCCTTGGCTACGGACCACCACGGACCTCAAAGGTCACCCACTTCAGGTCCAAAGACCCTCAGGCTGTGCGCAGAACCGAGCCTAAAGAACGAGTGGAGAAACGTGCAAGTCTCAGTCTAAAAGAGGTCAAGAGAAGAGAGGAGAGAGAGAAACGGCAGGAGATCGACTTCAGGAACTCTTTCAATATGGACGTCTGAACCTGGAAGCTGTGGAGCTTTATGTCTGATTATTATTTCTGAGTACCAGTCAAATGTTTGGACACATTTGTAGCTGTTTATTATACAGGCAAGTATTTAATCCATGCCCATTCAGTATATGGCAGTTTAGCTCAGTCCATTCAGTATATAGAATTTTAGCCACACCCATTCCGGATACAGCAGTTTAATTCAGGCCCACTGATTAGTCACATTGATTGTCAGTAACTGTTGTACTGCTCTAATTATAGTCTAATTAATGTCATTTGATTAGAAAATGTAATGGCTGAAACAGAAGTTCTGTTACATTGTCAACTGAGTCTGTGGAAGAATAAACACAGTTTGATTGTTATACAGTTTTATGATGGTTTATGATGTTTTTGAGCTGATATGGGATAATTAAAAATGAACAGTAACCATGTTTAGTGTGTAGGAGGTTAAGATGGAGGTTGGTGATGTCTGGACTGATGAGGGGTTTGTATGAAGAGGTAATGAAAGTTGCTGAGCTGCATGTATACACTTCCCTGTTTATCAGAACTCATCTGATCTACAACAGAGTTAGTGTTTATTACACAGATCAGATATGAGTAAGACAAGACAGGAATGTGTTGCGTCACCAATTTCTTTACCCCAGTGATTGAGTTTGTCATTCTCTCTGAATAGAGTTGCAGTATTGTGCCAATTAAGTGTTTTATAAACTTTGAACTTCAGGAGCTCTTTCAATATGGACGTCTGACCCTAGAAGCTGTGGAACTTTATTTTTGTTTATTATTTCGGGGTACCAGTCAAAAGTTTGGACACATTTGTAGCTGTTTATTATACAGGCAATATATTGAAGCATTTAATCCATGCCCATTCAGTGTATGGCAGTTTAGCTCAGTCCATTCAGTATATAGAATTTTAGCTACACCCATTCCGGATACAGCAGTTTAATTCAGACCCACTGATTAGTCACATTGATTGTCAGTAACTGTTGTACTGCTCTAATTATAGTCTAATTAATGTCATTTGATTAGAAAATGTAACGGCTGAAACAGAAGTTCTGTTACATTGTCAACTGAGTCTGTGGAAGAATAAACACAGTTTGATTGTTATACAGTTTTATGATGGTTTATGATGTTTTTGAGCTGATATGGGATAATTAAAAATGAACAGTAACCATGTTTAGTGTGTAGGAGGTTAAGATGGAGGTTGGTGATGTCTGGACTGATGAGGGGGTTGTATGAAGAGGTAATGAAAGTTGCTGAGCTGCACATATACTTCCCTGTTTATCAGAACTCATCTGATCTACAACAGAGTTAGTGTTTATTACACAGATCATATATGAGTAAGACAAGACAGGAATGTGTTGCGTCACCAATTTCTTTACCCCAGTGATTGAGCTTGTCTCTCTGAATAGAGTTGCAGTATTGTGCCAATTAAGTGTTTTATAAACTTTAAACTTCAGGAGCTCTTTCAATATGGACGTCTGAAACTGGAAATTAATTAACCTCCTTAAATTGTGTTTTAATAGGTTTATTTATGTCCAACGTCTTATGTTTTTACATTAAAACCAGTTGAGCTGTCATCACCACAGTCGGCCATTACATACATTTATACCTCATAATCTTGATTTTTTTTTTTTCGTTTTAAAAGGTGAAAAATATTACCGTCATGTACTTGCTAAAAAGAAAGTTGTTATAATCTTGTCATTACTGTAATATAACACAGTACAATCAAGTGTTGATCAGACACACATCACATATTACTGTAATCAGTCATTATAGTTACGTTTTGATTACCTTACTGCATCATTACCACTTTATTACTGTAAGACATCATTAACATCATGTGTCATTACTGTAGTACAGTGTTTAATTATAAATCATGTCCATCACGTCATTACAATCAAGTTTTGGTTATTGTAACATGTGGCTATTCACGTTTCATTACTCTAGTACATCATTACAAATCACATCGCTATGACATCATTACTGAAATACATTATTAATATTAATTACAAATTATTTTTATATGGCAAAACACCATTACTGTCATGTTATTATTCATATCATTGCTGTAAAGTCATTACCATAATACAGCTGCCTGTGACAGGAAAGACGAGTCCAGTTCTGAATAAAAACCCAAAACCGTTCATAGTCAAAAGCAGAGATGCTACATTAGCACTTATGCTGGTGAACTGATTACATTGTTTAATGTTTACGTTGATGATTACATTGATTAATGTTTGCGTTAATAATGTTTACGTTGATGATTACATTGTTTAATGTTTACATTGATGATAATGTTTATGTTGATGATTACATTGTTTAATGTTTACTTTGATGATTACATTGATTGATAATGTTTACGTTGATGATTACATTGATTAATAATGTTTATGTTGATGATTGATAATATTTATGTTGATGATTACATTGATTGATAATGTTTACGTTGATGATTACATTGATTAATAATGTTTACGTTGATGATTGATAATATTTATGTTGATGATTACATTGATTGACAATGTTTACGTTGATGATTACATTGATTAATAATGTTTACGTTGATGATTGATAATGTTTACTTGATGACTACATTGATTAATGTTTGCGTTAATAATGTTTCGTTGATGATTACATTGATTGATAATGTTTACGTTGAAGATTGATAATGTTTATGTTGATGATTACATTGATTGATAATGTTTAAGTTGATGATTACATTGATTAATGTTTACGTTGATGATTGATAATGTTTACATTGATGGATAATGTTTACGTTGATGATTACATTGATTAATGTTTGCGTTAATAATGTTTCGTTGATGATTACATTGGTTGATAATGTTTACGTTGATGATTACATTGATTAATAATGTTTACGTTGATGATTGATAATGTTTACATTGATAATTACATTGATTGATAATGTTTACGTTGATGATTACATTGATTGATAATGTTTGCATTGATGATTGATAATGTTTACTTGATGATTACATTGATTAATGTTTGCGTTAATAATGTTTCGTTGATGATTACATTGATTGATAATGTTTACGTTGATGATTACATTAATTGATAATGTTTACATTGATGATTACATTGATTAATAATGTTTACGTTGATGATTGATAATGTTTACGTTGATGATTACATTGATTAATGTTTGCGTTAATAATGTTTTGTTGATGATTACATTGATTGATAATGTTTTCGTTGATGATTGATAATGTTTAGGTTGATGATTACACGTGTAATGATTGATTTGATGGATTAGTGATGAATGCTAAAATGGCTCCAGTCTAAAGTTAAATCTGAGCTCAGGATTGGTGTTTACTGAGCCTGGTTAAACATTAGTGTGTGTTTAGTGGCACAGAGGCTTATCTCTGCTCTCTCCAATCATTGACACTGTCCGAGCGTCTGACTGTAGATCAGTCCGACCTGCGGCTTCATCAGCAGCGGTGGCTCCGAGACTGAGCTCAGGTCATGGTGATGGTTCCACAGCGCACCCAGTCTTATCAGATGTTTATGACGTTAGAGCAGCAGGTGAAGACCAGTTTAAACCTGTTTACAATGTACAGCCACCTTTACATCATCACCAGCGTGGCTCGTGTACAGTACAGTAACGTCCATCACTTATATAACAGAATAATCAGCAAATGAAGTCTTCCTTCAGTCCTGCTGTCGTTAAGTAGTTACTAAAGCACCCACAGCTGAGATTTCTCCTGTTTAATGTCCAGTACATCACATCAGGGGCTAAAAACTGGGTTCAGTCCAGTCCGGGGGTCATTTCTGATGTTTTATTGACGCTGTTCCTCGTGACCAGCTGTGTATCTGACCTCTTTAATAATGAACGCACTGCTGACCTACCAATCTCATTCACTTGTTTTCCATGTGTTATTATATTACAACATTATATACATTTATAACACTGTTATTAGATTAGACTCAACTTCTGCCAGTGTGATCGCACGCAACGGAGTTTGTCCTCTGCATTTGACCCGTCCCTGCAGTGAAACACACATTATTGAACACACTCTGCTGTGAGGACATGTGCCCAAAGCGGTGGGCAGCCCTATTCATGGCGCCCGGGGAGCAGTTAGGGGCTAGGTTTCTTACTCAAGGACACGTCAGTCATGACCTGGCTGGGATCAATCTGGCGACCTTCCTATCACCATCAGATCACTGTGAAGGTCCTGATACTGAGTAGTCCCGAGTAAAGGCTGATCAGTAACCCACACTTACCGAGTGGTAACTGGCCAAAAGTCTGTGCTAAACCTGCACAATAACATGTCATATATCAAATATTTTGGGGGGAAATGAGCTTCCTGGTTCATTCTCTCTCTCTTCTGAGGCAACAGAAATATCAGCCAGTCAGAGAAGCAGCAGCCAATCACTGAGCTGCTGACACAACATACAACAAACATTTAGCCAATCAGCATCCTCGTATCTGTTGTCTTCATTTCTGGCCCCCAGCAGAGTGTGTCAGTGGTTTTAGGAGCGTCTGACGTTACTGATGTAATACATGTGTGTAGAAATGCTCATATTTAGTCTTAATAGTGTTTTTGCTCATTTTATTGTAGATGTTAGTGACTCAGCTGCTAATCTAATGATACATACTGTACTTTCTGTCTTTACACATTTACATGTAATGACACTTTTCATTCACTATTAGTCTTTAATGACTATTAAATAGTTAGTGACTGACTCACAGAGCTCTGCTGTCCTGCAGTCTGTGTTCAGTGATATTGGGATGGTTATGGTAACTGATTGACTATGACTGAACAGTATGGACCAGTCCTGAGTGTATCTGAGTCTGATTACTGTTAAATTGTAAAGACAGAAGAACCGGAGTCAGTTTCCAGCTTCACATGACAAACGTTTGTGAATGGACTTGAAATGGTTTTAAAAAGCTGGTAAATGTTTTGTCATTTGTTTTAGGTTTTACGTTTAAATGATCATTAATGCTGCTTAAAGAAGGATTTTGACACTTAAGAGTGTATGTGGTGGTTTACGTGGTTGCTAAGGTATATTAGGTGGTTATTATTTGCTATGTGGTTACTAACACACCCCAGGAATGTTTGATAAGATTATTACAGCGGATTGTTAAGGTGGTGGTAGGTGCAAAAACATAATAATACATAATAATAAGAAAACATAATAATAATAATGATATTTAATAATGGTGTTATGATGATGATTATTAATATAATTAATAAATATCAAATACGTTTTTCTTTTTCAAAATGTTTGGATTTTTTCTTTTGAATATCTCTTAATGTCACTGTGATGCTGCTCTTTATTTAAAAAATTTACATTTTATTTAGTTATTAAATTAAATTATAGAGATTTGATGTATTTACATGTATTTAATATAATATATACATAAGTATAAATATTAAATCTAGTATAAATAAATATTTCTATTTTAAATATTAAAATGTTAATTTTAGTTTTATATGTAAAAGTTTTAATATTTTTATTTCAAACATTCTTTTCTGGGCGTCGTGTGGAGGGTGGTTTTGACGTCACTCCCCGTGCTCTGATTGGTTTTTCTAAAGAAGGCGTTTTTCTTCCCCTCGCGAGTTTTAGGGTTGCCACGTTTACGGTTTTGAAGTTAAACTGCATTACTTTGAAAAAAGTAGTCGCGGGTGAAAATTCAAAGGTAGATGTGTGTTTTTGGTCCACTTTCAAAATGATTAAAAATAATAATATTACTAGTAATATAATTATACAATTAGAATACTAATAATGCTACACAAAATGTTACACAAAACAATATATAAAATAATAATAATAAAAAAAATAAAACTATCAGAAGACTTAAGAGTAACTATTATATATTTGTTTTTATCATCTATAGGCAGTTTTCTTCTGACACTTTAGATTTTGGGTTAGTTTCAGCTTCTGTAGTCAGGGTTTTACACAGACTTTGATCTGGATGATTTGGCTGGACCTGGCAACCCTGTCTGTTTTCAAAACATTCCTGAAGCTCATGTTTGGTGAAGACCCTGAAGTGTAATTTCTGAATAAATGTGATCTGAGTGTGATTTAAAGACTTAAAGCTGTTATTAAAACGTTGGATTGATTTGTTTGGATTGTTGAGATGGACCCATCTGACCACTGGACCTGGTTCTGTTCTGCAGAAACATGGATCTTCTTCCTCTTGGTTCTGACTGTCTTTATCCTGTAAGTTTAGTCCTGTTATTACTCTGTTATATCTTACAGAGCCACCAAGAAGAGCTAGTGTATAAAGTAATGGCCCACATTGTATGTAATATAGTTTATTATGTAACTAATTTATCTGATCAATAAGTATAAACAGTCCCGTTAATCGGTTTATCTGATCAAAGATTTTATTTATATAAGCATAATCAGACTTTAAATTTTTTTATTTATTCATTTTTGCCCATTTTTATCCCCTTCCCAATGTAGTAGTGGCCATTTAGCCCATCCCCTTGGTTAGGACTCTCCCCATCACTTTGCACTGTCCCTGACTCTAGGAGGGTGAAGACAAGCACAAGCCTCCTCCGTGGTGTGTGATGCAGCCACCGCCTCTTTACACACTACCGCTGATACACCGTCACTGGGGAACTAACGCGCTCGCTCTGAATGGACCAATCAGTAGACGCCTGAGCCAGTGGACATTGCAATGTGTGAGTGATGGGGAGAGAGAGAGAGAGCGCCATCTACCCTCATTTTTGCTCTCTTGGGACCTGGCTGTTGATGGCAAACAGCATGACCGGGATTCAAACTCGCGATCCTCTGATCATAGTGTCAGCGTCTTAGCCTGCTGAGCGACTCGGGGCCACATAATCAGGCTTTTATGAATAATCATATTCATAATAAAATATTAGTCATAACATATTATTACAATAACAGTAAAGAAGCAATAACACAGTAAAAACGTTTAAATACAGTAACTCAGATGTTCTGAGCTAGTTTCACAAGTCACTTTTTTAAATCCTTTTAGACACACACACACACACACACACACACACACACACACACACACACTCGTGAATGCAGCACACATACTGTACACTAGGGGGCAGTAGGCAGCCTCCTGCTGCAGAGCCCGGGAGCAGTTGTGCTGTAGGTGTGTAAGGTTACTTCAGCTGTGAATGTGCTGTCCTGCTGGTTCAGACTGTATATGAAAACTGAACACAGCGATCGGAACAGAGAAGTGAGGCCAAAACGTCTCTGACGCCCTCTAGTGTCTGGATACAATACAATTTTAAACCCCGCCCACAACCATTTTATTGAATGGCAGCTACAACAAACTTTGAAATGAGTTTCTTTTGTCAGATCTTTTTTGTGTTAATGACAGAAACTGTGTTTACTAATGAACCCTTCAGTGTTTCTCTTTATGATAAATGTGTTTTATAGAATTATTTGGGGATATTTAAAGGGGTGTGGTGATTGACGGTCACAGGCATTCTCTCTGTTGCAGCTATCACTAGAAGCACAGCTCTGCTGATTTTACATTCTGTGACTGTTAATACGTTTCATTTCTTTGATGTTTTTGTAGATAAGTGACATCTTTTTTTAGCAGGAAGTTATACTAACAGACACTCAAAAGGGGCGTCACCCCAACAACAGGAGGTGGGGTTTGGGCTGTTGCACAGCTTTGTCTTTTGCCTGTACTGCGCATGCAAATATGCAAGCACAAGAAAGATGGCGGCATCCATTCCGGCCATCAAACACCACAACGGGAGTCATCTACATACTGTCCAGTTCTCATGTAGAGTGTGTGGATCAAACCTTTTGGTCCCAAACCCACTTCTCCACCCTTTAGGCCACAGCTGAGTGTGTATATAAGTCATGTATGATGTGTTTTGCTGAGGGTCTACATGTCATTTGTGTTCTGCAGGTGTGGATACTGGTCCAAAAGTTCCTTCAGAGCTTTAGGGATTCCTGGACCTCGACCTCTGCCCTTCTTTGGAAACATATTCGAGTACAGGAAGGTCAGTCAAAGCTTCAGAACAGTGCACTGAGCACTGAAGTCTTAGAATGAGAGGAACCTGATCTAATATGGACACGTTCTGGGAGTTTCATGCAGCTGTTTGGATCTGGTTCTGAGTGTGGTTTGCTTGCAGGGCTTCCATGGCTTTGATATGGAATGCTTTAGGAAGTACGGCAGAGTCTGGGGGTGAGTTCAGAACGTGATGCTGTAGAAGTGAACTGCGGTAGGTCGTTTTTAATATTTTGACATTTCTTTTCCAGAATATATGACGTAAGACAGCCTGTCATCTGCGTTATGGACAAAGAGGTCATCAAAACCGTCCTGGTCAAAGAATGTTACTCCGTCTTCACCAACAGACGAGTGAGAAACGGATCAATACACTTTGATTAGATGATTAGCAGGACCAATCAGAAAAAGCCTGTTATTGTTACTTATAACAGGGGGCTTCAAACTGTGGGGCAAGTCCCCCCCACACACATGTGGTTATGTCATGTTGAATAAGGTGGGACGACAATTATTTTTCATTCTTTGAAATTGCATCGGAGGTATTTTGTGCAGAAGGTAAAATATATTTTATTGTCAAGCTGCTGCAACACCAATCAGACCCCTCACCCCCCCGGTTGGCAGTGGGAGGGTGCATTGGCGGTGGTGGTGGGGGTTGTGAGTTCGACTTCGAGTTCAAGAGAAGGGGGCGCGTGTCCAAAAAGTTTGCAAACCCCTGATATATAAGACTAGACCACAGCACAATGTCCTAGAACCACCACAATGTGTTGTAGACCAATTATAGTGTTCCAGGTCATTTGGAGGTCTGCTATAGTAGACGATGGTGGTCCAGCCCAATAATTGAGACCTACCATAGAGTTCCAGACCCATCACTTAATGGAGGTACAGCACAGTACTGGAGAACCATTATAGTACTGAGGATCCAACATTGAATGGGGGTCCAGCACAGTATTAGAGACCCACCATAGTGTTGCAGGCCAATCTTAATGTAGCAGTCAAACCGTAGCACTGCAGGTCACTATAGTGTCAGTAAGGCTACAGCTTTGACTTGTCGAGTCATAAACTAGCATATCACACAGATGCTCAGTCCGATTGAGATCTGGCAAATTTGGAAGTCAGGTCCACGCCTTAAACTTCAGCCCTAAAGAACTTCATTAGGTTCTAAGCTATCTTATCACTCAGCATGCTGTTTTAGCTTCTAATTTGGTTGAAATTCAGCATTTCCATGCAGAGTCCAATGTAGGGAGTAGGGAAAATGGCAGTTCACTGGGTATTGAGACACACCCTCTGTTTATTATTCTCCCTTTCATTTGTAGGATTTTGCTCTGAATGGTCAGCTGTATGATGCCTTGACCGTTGTCCATGATGATGACTGGAAGCGAATCCGCAGCGTTCTCTCTCCATCGTTCACCAGCGGAAGACTGAAAGAGGTAAGAAAAGGTCCAGTGAAGACACAGCAGACGTGTCCAACTCCAGTCGTGGAGGCCGGATCCCTGCACAGTTTGGTGATGTCTCTGCTCTGACACTGCAGTTAAACCTGCTGAGCTGAATCAGGTGTGTTTGATCAGAAACCAAACTGCAGGAATCTGGCCTCCAGGACTGTAGTTGGACACCCCTGCCTTAAAGTAACAACACCTTACTAACCACCAAGGAGACGATAGCAATTAGGTGCACTATAGAAACTACCTGGAAGATCTGAACAATCATCTAATGACACCCTACAACCACTATGGAGACCAAAGCAACACTTAGTAACTTAGAAGACCCCAACAATCATCTAACAACACCCTAATAACAAACAAAAAGACCACAGTGACACTTACTTGCACCTTCACAAGCCTCTGAAAGACTTGAACAAAAATCTAAAAACACCTTAACAACCACCAAAGAGGCCGCAGCAACACTCGGGAGCACTTTAGCAACCACCTGGAAGTTTTAGACATTGCATGTGCTTTGTTTTATTTCTAAAGCTTAAATGTGAGGTGACACTCTGTTTTCCTCAGCCACTAACCCTACACTGAATATTCATGAGAGGTTTGAATCACTCAGGTCGTTGTTCGTCAACATTCCACAGATTCCTGGCCGCTGGAACCCACCAATGGCATGTCTGGAATTGCCATGTCATTATCATATGATAATTTCCTGTCTTCTGGTGGGAAAATATGCACAGCTGTCTGACTCAGTCTCACAGACGTGTCTCTGCTTATTTAAGCTCCTCTCACAAGAATCTAAATGAATAATTTGGTTCAAGCTATATATATATATTTGAAAAGTAGACCCTTTAAGGTTTCCGGGGTACGTTTAGTTTAGTTTATAGGATAAAATATCAGTTATATAAGTGTTTATGTGGAATTTTGTTCACATGCCACTGGCGGGAGAGCAGACTCCAGAAAGTTGAGGATGGAACTCCAGGTTCAGGGAAGCACAGAAGACAGTTCTCTACAGAATGATTATTTACAGACTCTTGACCACAAACATTGCAGTTCAGAAGTTTCACAAGTAATGTCCTGCAGCTTTGGTCTCAAAACTCCACAGACATCCTTAAACCGTCCATTTTGCAAGGTCAGTCGAATGGTGTAATAACAATTAGCCAGTTCAGAAATCCACTTAGAACACAGAACTACATTATGATGAGGTAAGTTCTGTATAAATAACTGCTGGATCCACAGATATTGGCTAAATAAGCTGAATGGTGTGTTTTGCAGATGTTTGGGATCATGAAGATGCACTGCAGTACTTTATTAAAACACCTGCACAAGACCGCAGAGCAAGGAGGCGCCATGAGGCTCAAAGAGTGAGTACATTTACTGGACCAGTGCAGTCCATTCTAAAGCTGCCCCATGAGCCATGGTTCCGTGTGGTTCTGTCATGGTTCCTGAGTGTTGCTCTCTTGTTGTGCTTTAACAGAATAGGAAATACGCTTGGGCTCACAGCTTCATAATGGAGACCTTCAAATTTTCTTGTCATGCGTCTGTGACACTTTTACTTTCACTTTCTTCTCTCGTTTACGGTCTCTTGTTTTTGACAGGGTGTTTGGGCCATACAGTATGGACGTAGTGACCAGCACAGCATTTAGTGTTGATATTGACTCTCTAAACAACCCAGATGACCCGTTTGTAACCAACGTGAAGAAGCTCAGTATCAATTTCCTCAGTCCTGTCTTCCTCATCGCCGGTAATAAACACTCACCTGTGCTGACATCAGAAATGTTCTTCTGCAGTATCATAGATGCCAGCTCCCCCCAAAAACTACCCCGCCTCCACTCACTGTCTATATCCACACTCCCCAATGATGCCCCGCCTCCACTGACTGTCTATATCCACACACCTTAATGATGCCCCGCCTCCACTGACTGTCTATATCCACACTCCCCAATGATGCCCCGCCTCCAATTACTGCAGTTATCCACACCCTCAATGATGCCCCGCCTCCAATTACTGCAGTTATACACACCCCCTAATGATGCCCCGCCTCTAATTACTACAATTATTTACACCCCCAATGATGCCCCGCCTCTAATTACTACAATTATCTACACCCCCAATGATGCCCCGCCTCCACTCACTGTCTATATCCACACCCCAATGATGCCCCGCCTCCAATTACTGCAGTTATCTACACCCCCAATGATGCCCCGCCTCCACTCACTGTCTGTATCCACACCCTAATTATGCCCCGCCTCTAATTACTGCAATTATCTACACCCCCAATGATGCCCCGCCTCCACTCACTGTCTATATCCACACCCCAATGATGCCCCGCCTCCAATTACTGCAGTTATCTACACCCCAATGATGCCCCGCCTCCACTCACTGTCTGTATCCACACCCTAATTATGCCCCACCTCCACACCCTAATTATGCCCCACCTCCAATTACTGCAGTTATCTACATCCTCAATGATGCCCCGCTTCCACTCACTGTCTGTATCCACTCCCTAAAGATGGATTATCTTTGTCCATAAGTCTCCATAACTTTCTGATGTTTGATGTGTTGAGTACATTAATCATTGTTTTAATTCTGCATCATTTTGATTTTCCAGCCCTCTTCCCCTTCACTATGCCTCTGCTGGAGAAAATGAATTTCTCCTTTTTTCCTCCAT
>BRDA01002269.1:6541-17803 GCA_036984385.1 Crenuchus spilurus
AGACAGTTAAATAGACAGACAGACAGACAGTTCAGACAGATAAATTGACAGACAGACAGACAGATAAATTGACAGACAGACAGACAGACAGACAGATAAATCGACAGACAGACAGACAGACAGATAAATCGACAGACAGATAAATCGACAGACAGATAAATCGACAGACAGACAGACAGACAGACAGACAGACAGATAAATCGACAGACAGACAGACAGATAGATAAATTGACAGACAGACAGATAGATAAATAGATAGATAGATAAATCAACAGACAGACAGATAGACAGACAGACAGACAGACAGATAAATCGACAGACAGACAGACAGATAGATAAATTGACAGACAGATAGATAAATAGATAGATAAATCAACAGACAGACAGACAGGCAGACAGATAAATCAACAGACAGACAGACAGACAGACAGATAAATCGACAGACAGACAGACAGACAGATCGACAGACAGATAGATAAATAGATAGATAGATAAATCAACAGACAGACAGACAGACATATAAATTGACAGACAGACAGGCAGACAGATAAATCAACAGACAGACAGACAGATAAATCGACAGACAGACAGACAGATAAATCCACAGACAGACAGACAGATAAATCAGACAGACAGATAAATCGACAGACAGATAAATCGACAGACAGACAGACAGATAGATAAATAGACAGACAGACAGACAGATAGATAAATAGATAGATAAATCAACAGACAGACAGACAGGCAGACAGATAAATCAACAGACAGACAGACAGACAGACAGATAAATCGACAGACAGACAGACAGACATATAAATTGACAGACAGACAGACAGACAGACAAATCAACAGACAGACAGACAGATAGATAAATAGACAGACAGATAGATAAATAGATAGATAAATCAACAGACAGACAGACAGGCAGACAGATAAATCAACAGACAGACAGACAGGCAGACAGATAAATCGACAGACAGACAGACAAACAGACATATAAATCGACAGACAGACAGGCAGACAAATCAACAGACAGACAGACAGACAGACAGACAGACAGATAAATCAGACAGACAGATAAATCGACAGACAGACAGACAGACAGATCGACAGACAGATAGATAAATAGATAGATAGATAAATCAACAGACAGACAGACAGATAAATCGACAGACAGACAGACATATAAATTGACAGACTGACAGATAGGCAGACAGACAGACAGATAGATAAATTGACACAGACAGGCAGGCAGACAGACAGACTGACAGATAGGCAGGCAGACAGACAGATAAATCGACAGACAGACAAGCAGACAGACAGACAGACAGACAGACAGAAATGAAAGTAAATGTATAAATATTAAGATATTTACACAAACACTTGTATAATCTAGGATGGTGAATGGAAGCCAGCAGAGGTCTAACGTTTGCTAAATTCACCAACAGAAATCCGTTTATTTTGGACAAGTAAGGAGATCATTAGCCATGAGTGAGTGCACATGGTCCAAAAAATGCTAATAACCATTTTGTCTCCATTTTGCTGAACTTGCAACCTAAGATTTCAACACCACATTGTTTGAATTTTCTGCAGTCTGACATTCGTAAAACTACTCCCTTTAAGTACAGAGTAGGTGTGCCACGTATTTGGGTTACAGGTCAGCCACGAGCTGCACCTACTAGCAAGAAACTGGTCTTTCTTCAAGTGAAAGCCTGACCATTGCTATATCCATTCCAGCTCTAGCACAGCTAATTTCGTTTTGGTTGTTTTTTTATTGGAAGTAAGCTCCTCTGCCTTTATAAGGGTCACTGGCTCTTTTTGGCTTGAACAGTGTGGAAACCTTCTATGCAAAGGTGCTGATCCTTTTTAAATGGGCTGTTATTGGTCATCTTGTCTTTGTTGGGTTTATCTGTGTCCTGCTTCATAAGAAGTTTGTGAGGACATGCTGTGGTCTAGCTTTCATCCTGATTAAAGCACACAAGAATGTTCCCTGTTTGTTTGCCTCAGGAACACACATCTCCTGCAGCCTGTGGTGGAACAAGAGTATTGCAGAAGAAGAAAAAACATTGAGAGGTTAGGTAGAGAACAATGACTCTTAGTTGTGAAGTCAGGTATTGTCCTTTTCCAAAGTATCAGGAAGCATCCTAGCTAGCACTTCCCCTTATTCTTTATTGTCAGTGGGCATGTGGATGCACCGCAATGACTGCCAGGAGGGGGCAGAAGGTGAAATACAGTTGAAGAAGGGAATTTGTCTTATTCATCCCCTTTGGGAAATTCTTCTCTGCATTTGACCCATCCTTGGTAGTGACCATAAACTTAAACACACTCACACTAGTGAGCAATTTAAGCACACACACACACAAGGAAACAGTGGACAAACACCAGCTACAGTGCCCAGGGAGCAGTTGGGCACTTCAGACATGGGTTTTAGGGAGGGGAAAGCACAATTCTTTCAGACCCTTGTCTGTGATTTTCCTGCAAGTTCACCATCATCTGTCGTGAACGGGAAGCAGTTGTGGGTACAGTGCCTTGCTTAAGTACCCTTGCTCAAGAACACTTAAACCATGGGTTTTAGGAAAAGGGAAATCCAGGGCTCATTCACTTCCTCTCCTCTTATTTTCCAGCCAGTTCATCCACCAGCTGTGGTGCCCAGGGAGCAGTTGGGGGTTAGGTGCCTTGTTCAAGCACCCTTGCTCAAGGGAACTTCAGCCATATGTTTTAAGGATGCAAAGCATTGTTCATTTACATCCTCTTCTGTGATTGTCCTGCCAGTTAAGCTGCCAACTGTGATGCCCAGTGAGCTGTTGAGTTTACAGTGCATTGTTCAAGTGCCCTTGTTCATGGCACTTCAGCCATGGGTTTTAGGAAGGGAAAGCACCATTCTTTCACTCCCTCTCCTCTGGTTTTCTTTCCATTTAAAACACCAGCTGTGGCACCCTGAGAGCAGTTGAAGGTTAGGTGCCTTGCTCAGTTGTCCTTGCTTAAGAGCACTTCAGTCATTAGTTTTAAGGAGGGAAAGCACTCTTCAATCACTTCACTCTTCTTGATTTTCCTGCAGGTCAAGGGATCAAACTGGCCACCCTTCAGGCTCAAACCCAGTTATCTTGCCTTTAGGCCACTGCACCCTTTAAGATGTCTTACGTGTCCAAACTCTCCTCAAAACAAACTCCAGTTACTATATCCAAGAGAGCAAGTTTGGTTTGAGGATTTCATTGAACTTCATACTGTTGTAATGGAAAACATTCTCCAACCAGCTCTGGATACCCTTAAAAAGTTCTAAAATGGTACCCGTCTTATGCTAACACACCAATACATCTGCTGAGGGACGCAAGCCAGCGTGGAAGTTCTGGACAAAGCATTATGCGCATACCCACTGAAAGACGTCTTTTAGCAATGAGAAAAGCATTAAGCCAAGATTAAAACTGTCATTGCTGTTCTTCTGGCTTCCTGCTAAGCTCTGTGCAGGCCTGCTAGGGCACAACTGCTGGAAAGAAAGAAGAAGGATGGAAGACGTATGGATCTCTGAAAATGATTTGTAGGGAAGTGTACTGTTCTGATTTCCCTCCAAGAATCTGCAAGTCATTTGCAGAGTCACTTCATTACAATAGAAAATAATCCATGTGGTTTGTGTTCACTCGGGCAGCTGGGATCATTAATGACACAGTGAGCGATAAATTTGGGTGTCATCACTTCGAATCTCTGCTGTCTTCCAGAAGGGAAATCACATGCTGATGAGCCTGCTGGCTGCAGAACTTGCAGAAGATCTTGTTTAGAGTTCCGGACTGTTCTAGTACAGTTTTCAGTACATGTGAAGAAAGCTCATGAAGTGTGTTCTGCTGGCAATGCTTTCAGCGCTTATAGTCTACTGCTGGCATCATTTCATCGTCTCGAGAGATGGGCAGCCGGTAGTGTTGGTGTTAGCCTGTCAAAGATCTTCATAAACATGAACTGTATCTGTTGAAGCTTTATCCTGCTATGCAACACTTGAAAACATCCAGACTTGCTCTAAATAAGACCATGTCCTTGCAGTATGCATGCATGATGATTTAGATGGAAAACCAGATCAAATCGTGGCCTCAGCTGAAGCGCAGAGGCATAGAGTTGCCATTCAAATGGCTAACAAAGGCATTCGCTGAAGCAGGCCGAGTACAGCCAATCAAAACAGCTCCATAATTAAAGACCCCTCGCTGCAGAACAAGGACAAAATTTTAGCAACTTTGTAAAAGCAGCCTTTGTGCGCGCTAACAAACCATAAAGCCAAGCTATAATGGGAGCCTTAGCTGTTCCAAGAGCTAGGAAAGCTTGGCTGGCAACTGGTGGGGAGCAAAAGAGATGGATTTGTGTCTTGTGTTTGGATAGAGAATCCAGCCTGAACCTCTACATGTCCCATCAGATTGCCTCGTGTTTCTGCGTTCCTCTACAAGCACTTCTCAACCTTTTGCGTCTTGGGAATGATTGAGAATCACAGAGAAGCTGTAGCATCTCTTTCTCTCTTGTTCTCTCTCTTTGAGGGTTCTGGGAACTGATCCAAATTATGAGCTTTGATCTGTGCCGCATCACTGGCGTACAGCCTCCAGAGAGAGAAAGTAGAGAAGTGAACAAACGTTTGTAAGCCTCAAAGCAAACAAAGTAATCATAGTGCACTG
Organism: Crenuchus spilurus; assembly: GCA_036984385.1. NCBI lineage: Eukaryota > Metazoa > Chordata > Actinopteri > Characiformes > Crenuchidae > Crenuchus > Crenuchus spilurus. Next base: position 11,188 of record BRDA01002269.1, read on the forward strand.
TTTAATACTCCTGACTGCTAAGCGTAGGTCTAACAGTGCTCATTAACTCTCCGAGCACTGGATCAGATGATGTGGCTCAAGCTCTTTCAGCTCTCCATTATCACACTCTTGCTCAACTTTTCCACTCTTCACCTTTAGGGAGTCTTCCTCTAGTCGTGCATGATGTGTGATGGAAACTGAAGATGCAATAATTAATCGAGATAGTTATATCACCATCAGAATGAAGATGTCAAAGCTGTTTTTGTGGATAATTCATAAAGGCACCTGCTCCAGCGTTCCATTTTATGAAGATTCAAACACAGAAAGAATGTACAATACAAAAATGTCCAATTTCTGACATCACGTCTATGCCCCTGCCCTTTTCACATCATCCTGTCAGCTTAATGTTCAGCACCTGTCATCTTATCCCACAACCCTGCTTGTTCATTCCCCTTTGATTATGTGTGTTATTTAAGCTTCCTCATGTCCAAGAGTCTTGGTCAGTCATTGAATGTGGTGAATGTAATGTCATCCAGTTCAGGTCCATGGCGTCATGTTTGTCTTCACAGTGATTTTGTTACATAGCCATGTGTTTTGTTTGATATATAACAGTCTTTCCACCACTGTATCCTGACTTGTCCTACTTCACCCTCGACCCCCATGCATGTTACAGACATATTTCAAGCCATTTTAGTTTTAAAATTGATCAGTATATCTCATGAAAATTCAGAAATCTAGAATTTCAAATTCAAACAGAAAGGATGTGCAATAGAGAAATGTCCAATTTCTGACAAGTTTGTTCATTTATACACTCAGTACTTGGTTAGGGGTCTTTTAATACAAATTACTGCATCAGTCTGGCATTGAGACAATCAGCTTCTGGCTCTGCTGAGATGTTATTGAAGTCAAGGTTGTCTTATAGTTGTCTTAAACTCATATGTAATGCTGGGTCAGGTGTTTTTCATCTTCCTAATGACAGTATGTCATAGATTATTTATTAGGTTCAAGTCTGGAGAGTTGACTGGCCAATCAAGCACAGTATATCATGGTCAGTAAACCATTTGGTAGTAGTTTTGCACTGTGGACAGTCCTGCTGGAAAAAGGAAATGAGTATCTCCAGCAGATGGAAGCATGAAGTGCTCTAAAATATCCTGGTAGACAGCTGTGTTCACTTTAGACTAAACAGAGTAGACCAATACCAGTAGATGACATGGCACCTCAAACCATCACAGACTGCAGAAACTGCACACTGGACTTCAGACACCTGATGTTGCCTCATGTTCATGAGTGTTGATATTAGGAATGAAGCAGTTTTTAGCCCCTTTCCAGGAGACATGGCAGTTGATGGATTGACACCAGCCTCAGTTTCAATTATTTAAAAATGCATTTTTCTTAACAGTTCTCTCAAGGCTGCAGTCATCCCTGCTGCCTGTGCACCTTTTCCTATAACAGTATCCCCTTCCAAACAACTTTCCATGAATATGCTTGGATACAGCACTCTGCCACCAGCCAGCTTTTTCAGTAATGACCTTCTGTATCTTACCCTCCATGTGGAGGATGTTGATCATCTTCTGGACAACTGTGAGGTTAGCAGTCTTCCTCCTGATTGTGAAAGAGATAAACTGTATTTATACACCTTGAATAATAATTTACTCAAAAACAAAATGAAAAATTCTAAAAAATTGAGATTCTGGATTTCTGAATATCTATCAAACTGATCAGCATTGCAGCACAGAAAAGCTTGAAATATGTCACTTCATGTGTAATGAATATAAAATATATGACAGTTTAACCTTTTGAATTAAATTATAAACAAAAATTAACACAAAATTCTATTATTTAGATGCACTGGTACACCCGTGGTGCATTCTGGAAGATACAAGTTACGTTTCTATTTAAAGAGTTGAACATTAACTCTCTCTTAAACATAAAAGAGTTAATAAAGATTTCACAGTAATGAAGTAATTAAAAAGTTATTTAATGGGAAGTTTTCTTTTAATTGATGTAGTCTTCACAGTGAGTGTACAGTGCAAAGAATGGAGGAAGTTATTCTGTGAGATGTTTGTTCTCAGTTTTTTCTCTCATTGTGGTTGTGACTTCGGTTGTGTGGTAGAACATACCAGACATTTCACATACAGTGCTCTCTCCATATTTGTTGTCATTTCAGTATATACTGTTTATATAAAGGGACAAAGCCAGGACCTTCACCTTCCCTGTTTCTCTTCTGAGAACAAATGTTGTGGTCTGATTTCTAATAGTGCTGTGGTCTTTTTACAAATACTCATCCATAACCAATAACATTATGCATCAATGAGCAAATGCACCATTTTGAGTGATATACTAATATGCATTACATACTGTTGGTTCTCAACATGCCATCAACATGCTGAGTCATGGACTCTTCAAGACGTTTGAAGGTGTCCGGTGGAATCTGGAACCAAGATGTTAGCAGTTCCTGTAAGGTTGACTTACATTTTGACTGACGTTGTTCCAGTACATCCCACAGATGAGATCTGGGGAATTTGAAGAGCACTGAAGAGTAGATATTAACCATTTGGGGACTGGAACCCCAGACGTATTGCTGTGTTGTAGCTGTAAGCCAGTGTTTTAACCATACATATTTAGTCCTTGTAAAAGTCACTCAGGTCTTCATGCTTGTCCATTTCTCCCATATCCATCATGCTGACTATGGGAAATGAGTGTTCTGTTACCATCTCATACAACCCAAAACCTTAATTTGCCTTGTTCTGTCTCTGTACACGTGCCTTACATCATGTCATGACATTCTTGACATTCATGTCATGTCTTTATGTCTCCACTCTCTTCACATCGTCCTGTTGGGTTAATGTTCAGCACCTGTCATCTTGTCCTACAGCCCTGCTTGTTCATTCCCTTTTGATTATGTGTTTTATTTAAGCTTCCTCATGTCTACGCTTTCAGCTCATCTGTATTGCTGGGTCAGGTGTTTCTCATCTTCCTCTTCAAGATATGTCATAAAATCTCAAATTTATTACAATATTTAATTTAGAGTTTCATTAATTTACATTTAAATTTAAATGACTATACAAACTATAAACCGTACACTCTTAAAAGAGGTGGTTCTTCAAGCATTCTTTAGTAAAGAAAATGGTTCTAAATAGAACCATTAACCAGTGGTTGACTCAGGATCTTTGAAGGGCAGGGGTGAAAAAAAGAGTACATTTGTCCCACTTGAGGGGCACTTCTTAATTACAGGGGCACCTACCTGGGCATCCCATCATGTGCAATTGCAGGAGAACCCTATACAGCTCTGCATCACTACTGAAAGTGCTCACACTGGGACATTGTCTAGTAGGGGTGCAATAGGGGTGCACTTAATGCGCCCTTTTCTAGAAAGTCAGCCAAATCAGGCGACTCATTAAGACAGATTATCAATCTTTCTTGTTCTAGAGTGCACTCCGTCATCATTTGTCACAAAAAAAGAGGCCACTCAATATTTTTTTTTTCATGTGAAGGGCAGCTAACAGGGCACTTTTTGCCATTCTGGAGGGCACTTTGGCAATGCTTGGTGTCCCCCTGAATCCACAAGTGCCCTGAGCACTCAAAGAACCCAAAGGGGTCTTTGAATGATGAAAGGGTTCTTCAGATTGATGAGGAAAGTGCTGTAGATGGTTCTATATAGAAGCCTTTTGAAATTTTTGAAAAAGGTTCCTCTATTATTACAAGTTTGAGATCGTAACTACAGCAGAACCCATTACGCAGAAGTTTGGAATTTTTTCATGATGTTCTAATCTTTGGAGATGCTCTACAGTGAATCATTCATTGATTTTTGATCATGTTCAGTGTGCAGTCTTGAGAAAAAGGTTCCTAATTTTCGGCCACATTATTCTATGAAAAACCTTTAAATGTAAACTTTAATAAGACATTATTCCTTCTCAAGAATGGTTGCTTAATGCACTGTAAGGGTATTTATGCAGCCAAATGTGGTTCATCTGTGTTTGTAGGAAGCCAAGGTGTCTATAATACTCAAATAATTTGGATATGTTCTGTCTGCTGTCTCTCTTGTAGCTCTTTGTGCTCTGTCAGGGTCTGCTACAGCTCACCCAGCTCCTCTACAGCTCCTACTTTAAAAGCACCATCACTACCATCGAGAGACGTTACGGCCTCGACAGCCTGTCCTCGGGAACCATCTCCTCCCTCCATGAGGTACTGAGCCCACTGCCGATCTCCTAACACCACAGGATGCAAAGCTGTTCTATTTCAGGGGGGCTTTATTAAGGTGCCTCAAATGCAGATACATTTAGATATTAACTCTAGAACTTTACACTGTAAAAGTATATCTTAGCAAGTGAAATAACCTTCGATCTAGTCTAAATGTCTAATACAGTTGAACCTCGGTTATCATTTGCCCTGGTTATTGTACAGGGAAATTTTGTCCCAGTTATCATTCATCTGCCCGGTTATCATCAGCATGCCTACGTGACTTACCGCTAATTTTGTGAAAACAAAACATCCACCCACGTGTTCATCACTCACCCATACTTATGTTGTTCATTCTGGCTTTGTTTGTCGTTGAGTGAGCATCACACCGCATGTTCATCCGAAACATTCCCATTGTTTGTCCAGAGTTTTTTGGACTTGTTTATTAAGGGTGCCAGAAACAGACCTCTCTGGACACATTTCTGTATGCTATGATGATGTTACGGGATCATACCCAGACTTATGAGTGGAACCAAGCACAGAGCAAACATAATCTAAAAAAAACAAAAGGCTTGAGAAGCAACCAAATAATAATACTAAAAAAAAACGAAAACACATCACACTAAAGCAACAGCGTTGAGCATTACTGCCTGAAAACGGGTGCTGGGCCACACTGGCGCTCTCTAAAACAGACCGTAAACCTGTAAGAGTGATGTTAAATGTTCATTTATCAATTTCATGAGTCTTTTGCATTAATTTCTCATTGTGTTCTGTATGTAAGTATAGTTATTCTGTATAAAATGTACTTTTGTTAATATTTTGGAGTGTCTGTAACAGATTAATTAATTAAAAAAACATTTTTTATAATGAAAAAATGCTTCAGTTATCATTCAGACACTTTAGAACCAATTAATGAGGAAAACTGATGTTCCCCTGTACTTGTGTTGGGAGCTTATTATGACTATTAAACTTTTATGACTAAGTTAAAATGTGACATATACAGTATAACTTGCTTTAAAATACGTTAAGATTTTTTTTTTCTATCAAAATTATTTAAAACATCTAGTTAAATGTTACAGTATCAAAATAGGTTTTTAACAATTTTTCAAAATGACAAATATTAGACATTTTGACTAAATTTAAGGTGACTTCACTTGCTAAAATATCATTTCTTGCAATGTAGAGTTGAAAAGAAACGTCATCCAGGGCCAAACGTGGTGCAAAGTGAATATTTCCAATGTTTTATTTCTTACTCTAAGCTGGCCTGGGGAAAGTCTTTAGTTTTTAGTTTTTCCACTAACGTGGTTTATGAACACAGAAAGGCAGCGATGATGGTATTGTGCATTCTCTCCATGGCTCTGACACCACAGATGTCATTACAACACGTCCCGCAGCATGTTGACAGCGTTATAAAGGTGGTAAGAGGAACTGAGGGAGATGTCATAATAAGCAGTGCTTAAAGAAGCAACACTGAGCTTTTGTCATAACAGTGAGTCACAAACCGAGTAAAGTTTCCACCTGAACATGAAACAGAAGGGAACCTTTTCAAACGTGGTGGAAATGTCTGCGGCACATTTGTACGGAACGGGTGTAGGGATCCGTCACTTTGATATGGATGCAGTGTAGCTCACTGTTACTCCTGAGGGTCGGTGTGTTCAGTTCCTAACACCCATAATTATACAACTATCATATTAGTCTGATAGTACATAATGGATTATAATCCTGAAGCTGAAAATGTGCTGAAACAGCACAAAACCTGCTCTGAGAAAGATTCTTCACAGTAGGCACCTCTTGCTTAGATGCAGCTTTCTTGGCATTTTCTCAGTCAGCTTTATGAGGTAGTCACCTGGAATGGCTTTCAGTTAACAGCTGTGTCTTGTCAAGAGTTCATGACTTGCATTTCTTGCCTCTTAATGTGTTTGAGACATCAGTTGTGTGTCTACTTTGCAGTAATATCTAAAACATGTTTTGGTTTGTTTAACACTTTTAAGTTTACTACATGATTCCTTATGTGTTCACTCAGAGTCTGGATGACTTCAGTGTTTATTTACAAAAATTAATGAGAAGGTGTGTCCAAACTTTTGATTGGTATTGTATATTCATTTAAATTGACATTTGAATACAGTGTAGTCCATGAATACAGTGCTAAAGCATGTAAAGTGTAGTCTTTTTGTATAGCTCGTGAAAATCTAATCTCAGAATCTCAGATTATTAGAATATTTCATTTGGAGTATCAACATTAAAACTAAAAGGCTTGAAATATGTCACTTTCTGTGTGAGTACACCCCTCAGATTTCTGCAAATGTTTAGAAGTTATTGAATAAATTTGTAGAAAAATGACCAGGGATAGGCAAATGTATCAATACTTCTTTAACTCTGCCAAAAATATTCTATGACCACTATGAATGACTCAGTAACTACTATGACTGATTCAGTAACTAATATGAATGATTCAGTA
>BRDA01002269.1:17903-46551 GCA_036984385.1 Crenuchus spilurus
ATGAATGACTCAGTAAACACTATGAATGACTCAGTAAACACTATGAATGACTCAGTAAACACTATGAATGACTCAGTAAACACTATGAATGACTCCGTAAACACTATGAATGACTCGGTAAACACTATGAATGACTCGGTAAACACTATGAATGACTCGGTAAACACTATTAAGGATTCGGTAAACACTATTAATGACTCGGTAAACACTATGAATGACTCGGTAAACACTATGAATGACTCGGTAAACACTATGAATGAGTCAGTAAACACTATTAAGGATTCGGTAAACACTATTAATGACTCGGTAAACACTATGAATGACTCGGTAAACACTATGAATGACTCGGTAAACACTATGAATGAGTCAGTAAACACTATTAAGGATTCGGTAAACACTATTAATGACTCGGTAAACACTATGAATGACTCGGTAAACACTATGAATGACTCGGTAAACACTATGAATGACTCGGTAAACACTATGAATGAGTCAGTAAACACTATTAATGATTCAGTAAACACTATGAATGAGTCAGTAAACACTATGAATGACTCAGTAGTTGTTATTAGTCGTAGAGGGAGAAACGTTGGCTCACACACAGTGTATTTAAGTTTTTTTTAGGCTTTAAGAAGAAAGCAGATAAAATCAGTGCTGTTGACAGCTAGGCCGTCTCTGAGTAGAGAGATAAGCGAGGTGTGTGTTTGTGTGCTGTTTGCAGGTGGGGAATGCGGTGTTGATAGTATTTGTCAGTTACCTGGGCAGTCGTGTCAATCGTCCTCGCATCATCGGACTGGGTGGTCTGCTGATGTCCATCAGTGCTATGATCTTGACTCTACCTCACTTCTTGTCCCAGCCGTACACCTTCGACTCTGTCCTGAAAGGTAAAGACCACCCTGCACCCACCCTCATGTGAAGTGGTAGAATAGTACATGTAGCTATTTGTTGTTATTATATATAATTATAACACATTATTACTGCACTTTATATGTAAATGAACAGTTATATGCTACCTATTTATTTATCCATCCGTCCATCCATATATGTGTGTGTGTGTGTTCTTCAATGGTCAGGACCATCACAGAGCAGGTATATAATTCTCAGCACTGCAGTGACACTGATGTGGTGGTGGTGTGTTGGTGTGTGTTGTGCTGGTATGAATGCAGAGCTGCTGGAGACTTTAAACACTATGCTCCTCTGTTGATGCAGTTTGTGCTGGTTCTCAAGTCCTTCTTTGATGCTCACACGGCACTGTTGGTTGGATAGTTTTGGTTGCTGCCCTGTTTTCAGTTCAGCAGTGACACTGGTGTGTCTGATCCACTTGCACCAGTGCATCACACTCTAACGTACCACCACCACGTCAGTATCACTGCAGAGCTGAGAATGATCCACTCCTTAAATGATCCCTGCTCTGTGGTGGTCCTCGGGGGTCCTGACCACTGACAAACAAGACGAAACAGATCTACAGTCTGTAACTGTGAATGAGTGTAGATATGGTAAGTGTGCCTAATGAAGTGGCCAGTGAGTGTATATATAACTGGCATATATTATGGGGACATGTACTTGACCTTGCGTCCTCACAAGTAAGAAAACACACCTGAGTGTGTGTGTGTGGCTGTATGTGTGTGTTTAATATTGTTTTGTACACTGAGTGAACAGCACAAGCCTGTAGGCCCTGAACTCATAACATCAATTTGGTTTAAAACGGCTGAAAGTGGTCTGTTTAAAGAACATTAGACATAACAAGGTGGGGGTTTAAAATAACATAAATCACTGTAAACAGGACAAGGTCTTAAGATTTGTAGTGTACAATAGCTACAGGAAGTGGCTTCAGGCCCTTCACAGCATGGTCAGCTTCATCTCCGTTCTCTTCAGCTCAGACCGGAGACATGAGAAATGAGCTCAGGAGGGGATTTAGGCGGGTTTCGAATGAGACTACAGGACAAAAAAAGCAGAAATATGTGAGAAATGCAGGAAAGCTGTGCCCGCCTGCAGAGGAGATCAGATGAGGAGATGAAGAGGAGGTGCTGGAGATGAGATGATAACGTAAGAGGTGTGTTTAGGAGTTGGGGAGGGGTGTTTTCGGTTGTGCTGGAGAAGATCTCTGCACACTTGAAGAACGCAGGGCAAATTACAGTTATCTGCCTGGCATTTCATTTAGCATCATTTCCCGCCCTTCCTCTTCCTCCTATCACTGCCTGTGCACATGCTGCGAACTGGCTCTACCCAGGGGAACATCAGTATCAGTCGTGGGTCAGAAGAGATATCAAACCTTGTACACTAGCCATGAACTCTCCAGTTCAGTCATCCTGAAGTGCTTACATAACTGTGTGAGAGGCGTTAGCATTCACTTTTTAATACTCAGCTTAGTGGTTGTTTAGTGGGTAACAGGACTGGTATACTGGGGTTCAGTCCCCAGCCTGGACAAGTACACCACATTATAGCAATAACAGTCATTGGGCAACACTCCTTAGGTTACATTCACATACAAATATAACATGAAAATTAATCTGGATAAGAGCCAAATGCCATAAAAAATACATATAAATATTTTACAGTGGAACCTCAGTTTTCATCATTAATCTGTTCTAAAGTGCCTGATAATAAACAAAATCAATGATAACTGAAGCAGTATTTCCCATAAAAAATCTAATTTAAAAATTTTTAAATTTTATATAGAATAACTATAGTTTTACATACAGAACACAATGAGAAATAAACACAAAAGACTAATGAAATGGATAAATTAACATTTAACATCACTCTTAAAGGTTTACGCTCTGTTTTAGAGAGTGCTGATGTGGTCCAGCTGCAGCCTTTTTTATGCAGCCAGTTTTGTACACCTGTTCTCGGCCACTATTTGTTTTCGCACCTGTTTTCAGTGTAACTATAAAAGTAAATAATTTGGGCTTTTTAAGGTAGCAGCCTTTAGTGATGAAATATGAATATTTATAGATCACAGTAAGTTGTACTGTGTCCTAAACCTCTTTGAGTGACTATTGAGTTTAAGTGTTTGTTAGCAGTGTTCAAGAACTGAAGTTGCAAAATTTGGTCTCTAAACATGACTTGGTTGTGAGATAAGTGTAAAATGGTGTAAAATTTATGTTTGGGTGAACTGTTCCTGTAGTCTGAGGGTATTTCAGACTCTGATGTAGTCTGACATGCCTTCACTTTTTTACAAATTACACCCATCTAAAATTATATTTTCTCAAAAATTTTACACAGGCTTTTGTTCAGCACAAACTCAACAACAACAGAGTCAGAACAGTAAGAGTGTCATAAATCTATATTCTGATTAAATCTGCTCTAAACTTAGACTTTCCAAAAACCTGTTTTCAGATGTGCTGATATATTGTGAAAAAATATTCTCTAAACATTTCTAGTCAAGACTTTTGAGCTCAGAACTGAATAAACAGAGGGGTTGGCTACACACTGCTCATTACAGTGTTTACACATTGTATGTGGTTTTATTTCTAAAGCTTAACTAATGTGAGGTGACACTCCGTTTTCCTCAGCCACTAACCCTACATTGAATATTTATGAGATACTGTAGTTGTGAAACACTTAGGAGATTCAGGTAATTCAGGACATTCCACAGATTCCTGGCTGCTGAAACCCACCAATGAAATGTCCTGAATTACCATATCATTATCATATGAGTGCGACTTTTGGTGGGAAAATATTTGTAGCTGTGTGATTCATTCTCACAGATGTGTCTCTGCTTATTTAAGCTCCTCTCACAAATATATCAAATATATTTTGAATCAACCTACATATTTTTGAAAAGTAGACCCTTTAAGGTTTTGGGGGGATATTTTGTTTTGTTTCTAGGATTAAACCTTGCAGAGTTATATAAGTGTTTTTGCAGTATTTCGTTAAAATGCTAACACCAGAGGGTTGGGCCTATTGTACTATAACACTAATATGTACATTATGTATTTATAAGAATGTGGGATTGTATTGGGGTCAGTTAAGGGCTAAACAGAATATTATTACAGCATTTTATCGTTACTGTTCATTGTTAAAACTGTGTGTGTGTGTGTGTGTGTGTGTGTGTGTGTGTGTGTGTGTGTAATTCTGTCCCACAGACAGCAGGAAGGACATGTGTAATCTACATGTGAATGTGTCCGCTGCTCAGGTCTGTGCTCAGCAGGACAGTCGTATATTTGTGGATAACACTAAGCTCTGGGTGCTGATGGCGACGGCCCAGCTACTGTTCGGAATCGGTTCCGTTCCGATCCAGCCCTTCGGAATTTCATACGTGGATGACTTTGCCGGGCCTGGAAACTCCCCTCTCTACATCGGTAACTAATGAGCTGATCATAACTGTGATAAGCGCACCTGACCTGGGAAAAAGGAAACTGCAGACTTGCAGTGTTTATTAAGTGAAAGGCCGAACATGCATCTTGTTTCTGTGGTCAGTTATACTGGTGTACTCTCAGATAACTGGTTTTAATGTGTCATTAACTGTGGAAGACCATGTTCACCACTTACATTACAGATAATGAGACATTATCTCATGACTTTCAGATATAACTCACTGTTTTGAAATTATCTCATTATTTTGAGCTATATCTCACTTTTTGAGACCTATATTTTTATTTTGAGCTACTCCATCATTTTGAAATATTAACTCATTATTTAGAGATATTAATTCATTGTTTAGAGATATTAACTCATTGTTTGGACACAATAGGTCATTGTTTAGTTATATTAATTTGTTAGAGATATTAACACATTGTTTAGTTATTAACTCATTTTTTTTTAGATATTAACTCATTATGTAGAGATATTAGCTCATTATTTGGATATATTAATTATTTTTTTAGATATTATAACATTATTTAAAGATATTAACACAATGTTTGGACACAAGCTCATTGTTTAGTTATATTAACTCATTGTTTAGAGATATTAACTCATTGTTTATAGATATTAAGTCATTGTTTAGAGATATTTACTCATTATTTAGAGATAACTCATTATTTGGAGATATTAACTCATTATTTGGAGATATTAACTCATTGTTTAGAGATATTAAGTCATTGTTTAGAGATATTTACTCATTATTTAGAGATATTAACTCATTATTTGGAGATATTAACTCATTGTTAGGACAGTAACTCACTGTTTAATTATATTAACTCATTATTTAGAGATATTAACTCATTGTTTAGAGATATTTACTCATTATTTAGAGATATTAACTCACTATTTGGAGATATTAACTAATTATTTAGATATATTAACTAATTGTTTAGATATATTAACTCATTTGGAAATATTAACTCATTATTTTGAGATATTAACATTGTTTAGAAATATTAACTTTTTATTTTGAGATATTAACTCATTGTTTAGAAATATTAACTCATTATTTTGAGATATTAACTCATTACTTTGTGATAAGTCACTATTTTTACATGCAATAATCTCAGAATAGTGACTTAATATTTCAAAATAATGAGACTGCATCTCAGATCAATTCACTTAATAATTAATAATACTTAAGCATTTGATTTTTACAAGTTTAAGTGGTGGGAATGGACTTTTTAACAGAAGAACATGAGAACTTTTTGAGAGCGTGGTGTGTGTATGTGGAAGTTAGTTAAACATAATATTATTTTGTTAAATTAGAAACTTGGCTACTAAGTAAATTTCATTAGAAGATATGTTTAATAGAGTTTTCGCAGGATGCTTTAGGGGCTGTGTTTCTCACACGACTGTGTTTTATTCCACCAGCCATCCTCTTTGCTGTGTCTGTGTTCGGACCTGCGTTCGGCTACCTCATGGGCTCGGTGGTGCTGCGTATCTATGTGGACGTGGACAGACTTGATGCAGGTATTTCAGGAGCTTTTGCCTCAATTCTTTTGATAGTCTTACTTTTTTGGGATATCCACCAATAGATTACTTACACATATTTACATTATTAGTAAGCTACAAAGTCATATCAGAATCTTATGACCACTTACCTAATAGTTGGAATAACCACCCCTGTCTCGGAGCGTTCACTCAGTGGTGATCCATGACACTTTCATTGTTGCTCCTTTGTTCATTATAGTGATTACTTTTTACACTGTGGCACACTGATTGCTCTGTACCACTCACTGGCATCCCCTCTGGCATTACAGTGGGCACAACTGTAATGTTATTGGGAGGCATTAATATATAAGAAGTCCATTCTCAGTACACCTTCACTACAGCAGCTCTAGAACATCCCACAACTTCACCTAGGGCAGGGCATTATATTATTATTATTATAATAATAATAATAATAATAATAATAATAATAGCAATAATAGTAATAACAACAACAACAACAACAAAAACAACAACAATAATAATAATAACAATAATAGTAGTAGTAATAATAATAATAATAATTATAATAATAATTATAATAATAATAATAATAACAATAATAATAATAATTATAATAATAATAATAATAATAATAATAATAATAATAATTATTATTATTATTATTATTATTATTATTATTATTATTATTATTATAAGTGCCATTAAGTAGATTCCAACTCTTAGTGACCATATGGATGTTGTTTCTCCAGAATATCCTGTCTTCTGTTTGGGTCTTCAGGTTCTTTAATGTCTATTTCATGACTCCTCTGAGTCTATCCATCCATCTTATTACATCATTACATTTGAAGATCTTTTCTTCTTGTGATCTTCAAGCTCTGCAAGTTCTTCTGTGTAGTTAAGATAAACAAAAGTGTTTTAGCAACTGATATCTTTTTGTAGATATTTTCTGTGTATTCTTTCCATCAGTGTTTGATCTTCTGAATTATCGGTGATGACTTGTCTAATGACATCCCTTATTTCTGATCTCACTCATCTTCTGGAAAACAATCCTTGTTTTTCCACATTTGTTTCCATCTTCAATATTTTTGTAGATGTGGTAGTATTGGTCGTTATCATTCTTAATGGCTCTCTGGAATTCACAATGTATACTTATTTACTTTTCTTTTTTTACAGTCTCCAAACAGTTACTAGTATTTAATCACAAAAATCATTATTTATTTTTTATTTATTTGTATTTTACATTTATACTCCCTGTGTGAGTGATGGTGCTCCGCTCACATGGATCATGCACTGCATGTAGGGCACTAAGTGCCCAGGGGGGTCACAAAAAAAATCAGGATGAATGAATCTCCTTTGCAGCTTCATCTTCATTTTTCCCAGGAGCCCCCATCCCCAACTGGATGCGATATCACCAGTGACTTATTCAGTGTTAAGTTAGGCCAGCACCTGTGTTTGGATATGGCCTTCCTGGGGATGAAGATGAGAGGATATCTGAGGAAGAATAGGTGCATGGTATGGAAGAGAAGCCTCTGAGAGAGGATAGGGTGGAATTTCCATGTTGTCCCTGTGTCTGTGTGGGTCTCCACTTTCCTCCCACAGCCCAAAAATATGGAGGACAGGCACCTGGTAAAGGACTATGGGACTCACTGCAGCCCTGATCAGGATTAAGCGAAAGATATTGGAAGGATTTGCACGGTATGCAAGAGAAGCGCGTGAGAGAAAAGTTTTTGAGTTCTGTACGAAACTCTCTTTTTTTAACTCTACCATTCCATTCTAGGACATCTTTAAAGTTAGGTTTAGGACCAAGTATAGGGTTTGTGACAGTACATGTAAATGTAATATATACCGGTATTTCAGTTTAGTGGGTTATGCAAATCAAGTGTTCCCTTTGGATTAAATCGGTGGTTCATAAGAACAGCCGCATACGCTTGTCTCGCTTTCCCTTCCTCAACGTCCTTCATATGGACAGTGATTTGAATCAAGTGAACAAAGAAGCTCCATAAAGATGAAAACTCATGTCTTTTACAACAGGAGCTCAGGAGTTGACCCCAGATGACCCTCGCTGGGTGGGTGCATGGTGGATGGGTTTGCTGATCTCTGCAGGAGGCTTGGCACTCACCTCTCTTCCTTACTTCTTTTTCCCGAGATCCTTGCCTGTAGAGAATGTAAGTACTAAGAACCTTTGAAGAACTTTTTTAAGAACTTTTATTTTTAAGAAGGTCGTGTTGGTCCTGATGGGAGAACGGAGCAGCATCATTGACAGTAGCTTCTTCTCTAAATCCGTGAAGTGGAAGTTAGGGGCTTAGTTGAAGTTTAAAAACATAGTTGTTGTCATTCTTATGAACATGTTCTTCTTGTTTTAAAAAATGTCGAGTGAGAAAGAAAAGCGCCTAAAGCACGTCTGGGGTGTTTAGTGCTGGAATGGTTGACTGGTGCTTATGAAACATCTTCCAAAACAAAGTTCACTTCAGTACTGTGTCATTTTACAGGCCATTGGAAGCAAGGATGAGGTTCTGAAGGAGAACGAGAAGAACGCTGACATCTCCATGCTGGATTTCTTCAAAAGTAAGCCCAGTGCTGCTCCTAGTGTTGTAAACAAAGTGGACAAGAACATCTCAAACGAGGCTCTTGATGATCTCCAGGACACTTCTATAGTGATTTAACTCTGGTCATGATTTAGTCAGCTGTCTGTCTGGTGGTGGTTGGCATACTTGAACTAATTTACGCTACTCATTACTTGGAATTTTATTCGTTACCTGGAACAAAAATATTCAGAGATCTGGAATACTCTTTAGTGGGGATGCTTGTAAGTAGGGGTACCACTGTATTACTGTAACAGGACCTGACGAGCTCTTTACGAGTTTACCAGCCCTGTGGGCATCATTTGTAGTCGACTCTTATGTGAGCCTGTGCCACACTTATGTGTGTGTACTTGAGTGTTTGCATGTGAGGACATACTTCCGTGAGCTTTCGTACACTGTCTACGCCCCAATCCTTCTCCGTTCCGTTCGTATGCTGTACTCCTCCTCCGATAGTAAAAATGTTTTAAACTCTTAAACCTATTTATTTTTAATAACATACAGTAATTACAAAGCATATAAAAAATTATTGTAAAAATGCTTTAAACTCTTAATTCTAGATCATTATCTAGAATTATGTTAAATACTGTTAATATTATTTTGTGCAAACCCGTGATCCGCATATGTGTGCGCCGGCCCTGAACATAGACATGTAGACTTGCTGCTGCTTCTGAGTGAAAACTGTTTTGTACTGAACTGCAAAGAAAGAACCATGACATCCCATTCTTCAGCCAGTTGCTGAATTTTTTGGCAGCAGTCGGATGCTGAAGTGAAATGGGAGAAGATTTTACTGTACAGCGCGCACTACACATCTGTAATACACAGTGCCGCGCATCGAATTCCCAGCGAATTTCAAATGCTACAGCAAGAATTCCCCAAAAATTATTTTACACTTACATCAATTTCAGTTATTTTAAATGGGAGAAATTTGTTTGATATACGAGTTGACTGACTTACCAGCTCTGTTACGAAACGAATTAAACTCGTATCTCAAGGTACCACTGTATAATATAATAATAGACTGTTGAATAACAGGGATAGCAGCTTGTAATATACATATATGATTAAAACAAATACAAATTCACATTATACAGTAAAGCGCAAGAAGAATTTCTTTTGGAAAAATGTTGTTGATAACCAAAATTTTTTTGGTTTCAGATGTTCTCCTCAATGGATTAGTGGCTATCACATGGATATAAGAGGTCTATAAATAATAACTGGACTTAGTGTATTTGTGTTTTTTGTATTTATTTTACTGGTTATTTCATGAGTTGGCATTTAACATCTAATTATCTCTGGGACTACACAAGTGCTGTACATCCCACAGATGCTCAGATTGAGGTCTGGATGCCACTGCTGACCTCACAAAGATCAGTACAGCAGGTTACTTTAACGTTGCCAGGTTAAATGTGGCGGAGTAATACTTAAAGAGCTTCGGTCAGAGAGCCGTTATACTAAGAGTGGTATAATTAAAAATAATCAGCCTAATATTGATTATTTAAACATGCTAGCAATAATCAGCCTGATGAACTGGTCTATATGTGTCTAACTGGTTAATATGTGTGTGTTCTCTCTGCTCAGTGTTTCCACGTCTCTTTGTGCGGTTGATGCTGAGTCCACTCTTCTTGCTGCTGGTTCTGACTCAGTGCTGTTTCTCCTCTGTGATTGCTGGGATCTCTACCTTCCTCAACAAGTTTCTGGAGCATCAGTACAGCACCTCGGCCGCCTACAGCAGCCTGCTGATTGGTTTGTTACTTCATCATTGCAAAACATAAAAAATTGACTAAAGTATCTAGACACCTCCACTAATTAGTGACTGCTTTAATCACTAACAGTTGTGCTCATACAGCTTTTATAAGGCCCATAGTTCAACACTGACCAATAGGGACACTGGAGATCACCATGCCCAACAAAGTGCCCGTGTGGTCCTCTTTCAGGTGCTGTGAATCTGCCGGCTGTGGCCTTTGGGATGTTATTGGGGGGCGTGATTATGAAGCGAGTGGGTCTGTCACTCAAAGCCATCCCCCGATTCTCCATAGTGTTCCTCAGCATCTCCACGCTCTTGTGTGTCCCTCTGTTCTTCATGGGGTGCTCCACCCAAACTGTCGCTGGAGTTTACCCCAATAAAGGAGCACATGGGTAAGCAGATGTATTTTTGGTTGGATATAGATTGCACAGTACTGCTGCTTTATATATTCTGGTGTTACTCTTCTGAGCAGCCTGGAACCCTGTATTCTATTCAGATACACTCACCATAAACTTCACTGCACTGTTTGCCAGATTCAGTGGCATGATTATGTTAATAATGAGGTCATCAGTCATAATTTGAGAATATTCTACAATGAAACGAGTTAGCATACACTCTTAAGAAAATGTGGTTCTTCAAGGGTTCTATGGTGAAGGCACTGGTTCTATATACAACCAGGAACACTCAAATAACCCTCTGAATACCTAAAGGATTCTTTGTATATTCAATATTTGAATTATGCCACTGTGAGGTTAGTTATAATAATATTATATAACTTCTATATTATATAATAATATTAATAATAATAATAATAATAATAATAATAATAATAATAATAATAATAATTATTATTATTATTATTATTATTATTATTATTATTATTATTATTATTACTATTATTATTGTTGTTGTTGTTGTTGTTGTTATTGTATAATAATAATAATAATAATAATAATAATAATAATAATAATAATAATAATAATAATAATAATAATAATAATCCTCTGAATAACTTATAATTAATATATATAATAAAGCCTCAAATCTCTGAAAAAATACTTTACAAAAGAAAGAATATATTCAATATTTGAATTATGCCACAGTGAGGTTAGTTATAATAACATAATATAAGTTCTATATTATATAATATTATATAATAATAATAATAATAATAATAATAATAATAAAAATAAAAATAATAATCCTCTGAATAACTTATAATTAATATATATAATAAAGCCTCAAATCTGTGAAAAAAGTACTTTACAAAAGAAAGAATAATCAAATATTGTGTATTATACAAAACTTTAAACTTGAATGAATTTACTGCTTCATTTGTTGTTGAATGAAATGATAGAAATAGTTGAAAATGACATAATGGGAGTGGATTCATTTACCATTTTTAGCCCCAGTGTGCTGCCCAAGCTGTAAACCAGCCAATCAGAGTAGGGTTTGTATTATTCATGAGCTTTCCCTAAAAGGGAAAGAGGTTTGTTTTGGGAAGTTTAAATGGGGCTGTAATTACACACCTGAGCATTTTTCACCCCAAACAAAGACACAAAATTAACTGAAAGGATGAATGTTCCACTTATAAGGCACCTTTCTAACCTAGAACGCTTTAACATCAACACACTTAGAACTGAACCACACACCAGTGAGAAGCAGCAGCCAGTTGTGTACAGTGTAATCTGAGGTGTCAAGTGACCGTCCACCTGGAGAACTGCATCGATCACCCAGGACAGAGTGCTAAACCATATCTGGGCACACAGATACATTCACATACAGATACACACATTCACAGCAGGGTCATTTAGAGCCAGCTCACCTGATCTCCATGTTTTTGGCCTGTGGAACGAAACTAGAGGTGGGTAATCCAGGTCGAGAAAGTAAAAATCCACCCCAGGATTTTGTTTCAACTACTTTGTTGGTTCTGCGGTAGAGACTCACATGAAGTTGGAGCAAAATCCTGGGGTGGATTTTTTGCTTGCTGGACCTGGATTACCCATCTCTAGATGAAACCCACCCAGACACGGGGAGACCATGGAAACTCAACCCAGATGAGAACCCAACACCTCAGTGCTGAGAGGCAAACGTGCCAACCACCAACACACCACTCACTCATACTACAGCTACGGCCTCATGAAGATGCATTATTATCTCTATCTGAGCATGTATAGTGAGAAAGCTACACAAGCCACGAGCAATAACCAGTTTAATGCAAAACTGCAGATTCAACCACATCAATGCCATGTGAACAAAGAAACCTTTTAGAGGGCTGGCTCGGGTTATTGAGAAACTGCTGAGCCTTCTGCAGAGCGTTTTAACTGTGTACCCAGCTGCAAACATTCATTCATAAGACTCACGAGTGGAGAGGATAATGTTATTTACAAGCCTGAGGATTTACAAACACTGCAGCTTACACAGAAAACAGCAGCCAGCGCTGACAGAAAAGCCCCAGCGCTGCACAGAACACAGAGACAATTAACACAACAGCTTTTATTCATCCCGTGTAGTGTTTCCATGTTTGTTTGCTTTTTCTGCATTTAATAGAAATACTAAATTATCTCACAGTGCATTCAGATTCCATATTTATTTGGATTTCCACTATTTTCTGTCATCACTACTGTATATACAGTATAAAGCATGTGTATGCAGTGTCATATTAATTCTCTCTTTTTTGCCTTAATCTGACTTTGCATGGCTTTGCATTTATCAGAATAATTTACCTAATATGCATATTGATGTATATTGAGAGGTTGATAATTAATATTAATAATGCAGGTCACAGTACAGCTCTCTGTCAATAACACACATCACTTGACTATCAACTAAACATGACAGCTACATACTTTATATATATATATATATATATATACATACACACACACACATATATATATTTAGTGCAGAATTAAAAACATAAAACATTTGCAATAGTTATGGCACATTCAACACTGCATGTTTTATATCTTCCAATATATTAAAATTCAATAAATAAACAGAATTTGAGCACTAAAATGTGTAGAAAATGACACATTTGCTCTGTAGAGGATACACACACAGGTTTGTTTCTGTGAATTGTGGGGACATTACATAGGCTGACTCAAACCTTAAAAAAACATTTCATGATGTACGTTGCAGGGACCAGCTTTGTTGCCCCTGCAAGGAGGAAAGGTCCCCACAACCTGAGTGTTTAAACAGGTTTTGGTCCCCACAATGTGGCATAAACCTGATACATACACACAAACACACTTTGGTAATACTATACTAGTGAGGACATTCCATTCACTTGTGTAATACTGAGTAAAAATAAACCTAAACTTAACCTTAGCAACCAAAGGTCAATGCTTCTGCTATTTTTATTAAAAAAAAAGTTTGCATTGAAAATGACACATTTCTTGTGAGGACCACAAAAATGTCCCCACTTTTAAAGAGCTGACATGTATTCCTATCATTATGAGGACTTTCTGTCCCCACAAGAGAGAAATTTAACTACACGCACACACACACACAGATATTAGTGCATCTAGTGCTTAATAGTGTGAAAAAATGCATTGTTGATAATTTAGGTGAAAAAGGTGAGCTGTCATAGTCATTACATGTAAAGTGACACATTTCAAGCCATTTCTTTTATATACCGGTAATGTTGATCAGTTTGGCTTATAACTCATGAAAATCAGAAATTCAGAATCTCAAATTGCTCAAATATTTAATTTAGAGTTAAATTACTGTTCAAAGTCAGTAAAAACCAGGGAAAACCAGGCCAAAGTCACTGGGCAACTTATTAAGATATCGCGTCAATATCGTGTCACTCACATTAGTGACAAAACTTAGCCACTCAGTATTATTGCTGTAAATGAAAGATAACAGTCTCAGATATCTATCAGAGTACATATTTTGATAAAAAACAAAACTTAAATTCATAAAAAAGTTGTTTTGAAAAAAACTAATTTTGAGAAAAAAGAATGACTTTGACCTGGTTTTCCCTGGCGGGGTCACAAATGTTTTTCTGGTGTTGACCTTTTGCCAAGTCCACAGAGGTGTCAGCCTAACTTCAACTTCACAATTGGGGAGGGGGCTCCGTGTGGAGACTGCGAGTAGAGCCGCAAAGGACATTCATTCTACCTCACTTTGTTGTTGACCCCCTGAGCACCACGCACAGTGCGTGATCCATGTGGATGGAGCTCCGGCACTGATTTAAACCGTATCAACATTATTGCATATAATGAATATAAAATATATGACCATTTACCTTTTTAAATTACATTCTGAACTTCTTTACAATGTTCTTGTTCTGGGAGATGCACTAGACGTTTTGTTTTTTAGCTCAAAGCTCAACGGTCATTTCTGGACTGATATTGGCTGGAAGTTGCCTTTCTTGACTCCAGCAGCACTTGGATGTACAGTTAGAGAATTAAAATCAATAAAGAGTCAATCTGAGCTCTTAAGATAGAGTCCCGTTCATTCAGCGGACTGTGAGCTGTGTCCTGCTGTCAGCTTCAGAACATGGATCACATTCCACACAGAACCTGAAGAAGCAGCAGAATCAGCTCAGACTCATCACTCAGTGTAGAGATGCAGAGAAGTGTAGGTGATGTGAGAGAGGTGTCGTCCTGGACCCAAACCATATGCTATGCTGTGGAGGTTCTTTGGCTGCTGGCAACCAAAGTGTGTAAACAAAATTAAGATTCAAGACCCTTTTGTTTGTCTGTTTACTTAAAAAATGAAACAAAAACAACTTTAACACACAGCTTGTGTAGTCCCTGTACTGCCAATAGAATAGGACTAAACATGAACCTATTGGCGGGGCGGCACGGTGGCTTAGTGGTTAGCATGCTCACCTCTCAGCACTGAGGTCTTGGGTTCGAGTCCCCATCTGAGCGGAGTTTCCATGTTCTCCCCGTGTCTGTGTGGGTTTCCTCCAGGGACTACGGTTTCCTCCCACAGTCCAAAAAAATTGTCAGTGTGTGTGCACCCAGCGATGGATTGGCACCCTGTCCTGGGCTTAGTTGGATAGTGTAATGCCCTGCCCTGCGCCCAGTGATGGGTAGGGGACTAACCGCGACCCTGATAAGGATTAAGCAGGTGGGATAATGGATGTATGGATGGATGAACCTATTGCCACAATGTCTAATGCCAGGTTTGCTAGAGAGATATAAAGCAACCCTGCTGTGGCGCTGTGTTCTCTGCTCCATCCGGTACTTTTGGGATGAGGTGAGGATGAGGTGATCATCCAACATCCTTACCTCATTAACTGTCTTGTCACTGTAGGCCATCAAATCCTTACAGCAATGCTCCAACATCTAATACAAAGGACAGTACAGTTACTCCAACAAAAACAGGACAAACTCTTTTTAATGCCCCTAATTTCAGAAGAATGAATGAGCAGGTGTCTCCATACTTTTATCCATGAGCCTGACCTGAGTTCCTTGTTCTTTTCTTATCCCACAGGCTGCATCTGAGCTGCAGCTCCAACTGTTCCTGTCCTGAAAGTGTCTTTAATCCAGTGTGTGGTGCGGACAACATCGAGTACATCTCACCCTGCCATGCGGGCTGTACCCGCTTCACTCGGGACCCCAAGAACCGTTTCCGAGTGCAGGTGAGACGCCTAGATACCACCAGCTTCACTACTGAAGACTCACAGTCTTGCTTTGCTATGTTATTCAGGCTGTAATGCTTTCTTAGCTTGAACGTTGGCTATAGATTTCATTCTGTTGGAGCTCATTGAGTTTATTAGTGGAGTCGACTGGTAGCTTGTAAAGGTCAGCAAGACTAAAGAAAGCACAGCGAGCAAGTGACGGAGCATGCTCCACTGACTAATCGATGGCCACGTCCAATTGAGCCCTCATTAGCCATGTACACTAGACGAAGCACTTTAAGTGGAGCAAGAAAACCCTTTAAAGCTGCTACATGTTGTAAATACAGAATTGAAGGATCTATAGGATGGACTGTTACTGTACTACTCATATTCACTCAGCCTGTATCCTAACCAAAGGCCAGGAAGAGGAGGGAAAGACTGAGCCAATAAAATTTGGATATAATGGTCTTTCACTCATTAAAACAAAGCAAATTACAACAATCAGTTATTGATATTCCAGCATCATTACAAGAAAGTGTTGTTCTTGTGCTTTCACCCTGTTCTTCAGTGGTCAGGACCTCCACAGAGCAGGTTTAGGTTGATCATTCTCAGACGTGGTGGTGGTGTGTTAGTGTGCTGTGCTGAGTGGATCAGACACAGCAGAGCTGCTGGAGACTGTAAATACCTGTAACTCCATCAGACAAAACTGTCCAGCTATTAGTTTCCTTTAGGCCGCGTCCTGTGACGGAATAGAGGATGATCAACACAAACTGTGCTGAAGATACAGTAGCATGGCTATAACAGAGCTCTCTGTCTGCCCACACAGTCCTTTGAGAACTGCAGCTGTGTAGCAGGGGGTGCTGGAATGGGTGGTGCCCGACCCGGGCCCTGTGCCAACAGCTGCCCACATCTGCTCCTACCGGTCATCTTCCTCATCTCTATAGCAGCCTTCACTGCCAGCTTCACACACAACCCCATATACATGATGGTGCTCAGGTATGAACCTCACTGTCCCTCATTATACATTTCTTTTTCTGTCATGCTTGCACACACACACACACAGATGTTTTTATACAGTGTCAAGGTTTTAGTCCAATCATATGTCCCATATATATCGTCATGTCTCTATAACTCTATCATAATATAAAAATGATGAACCATATGCATCAAATTTGAGTAAAAGCAAACTTACACTACTTCTTTACCTTGGAGTGGAAGAGTCTAATCGCTGAAACTAGATTACAACACTGCCGTCTAGTGGTCAGGGGTTTAAACACAACACAAAATGAATCCCTGCCTGCTGTCTACATATATATATATATTTGTACTGTATATGTGTGTGTTTATATATGTACGTATATGTACAGTACATACAATCATACATACATACATACATACATAGCATTTGTAAAAACATACTTTACTCTTTTGTTTTTCTTTTCCCATTTCTTTGTTTCATATTTTTGTCCTAAATGTATGAAAACCAAAATACACTCCTGTACACCCACCCGCACGCATACACACCCACACTAAGTTTTGTACATGACTGTATTTCATTAAACATGTGGCTCAGCAGACTAAGGTGCTGCCACTATGATCCGAGGATCACAAGTTCAAATCCCGGTCATACTGCTTGCCATCGACAGCCGGGGCATTGAGAGAGCAGAAATGGCCATGCCCTCTCTTTGGGTGGGCAAGATGGCACACTCTCCCTAGCATTATAAGTTATAGTATATAATAAATAATATATAGTCTATAAACAATGTCGACTGACTCTGCGGGGCGATCCATCAGAACCAGGTGCTTTCCTCAGAGCGCGCAAGGTGACCTGCGACAATGTATCGCCAGCAGTTTGGGATAAAAGGGGCTTGACGTCACTGGTATCAGAGGAGGCCTGTGCTCATCTGCCCCCTCCCAAGAGGGTCAGGGACATTGCAAGTGATAGTGATAGGGAGAGTTGATGAAAGGGGTTAATGGGCCACTAAAATACATTGCGGAGAAAATCAGGAGCAAAACCAAAAAAAGTAATAATAGAATAAACACTTTGGAACAGTTTGCATTAGGTAAGAAAATGTGTAACAAAGCATATAGGCTTCAGTTCATTACTACACCACAAATGTCCATTTTGTATTGACGTTTTGTATCTGTATTTGCTCTGATACAGAACTGTACCTCAAGATGAGAAGTCTTTTGCTATAGGAATTCAGTTCCTGCTCATGAGAGTCCTTGGTAAGTTCTCAGCCAATACTCACAAAGTCTTTTGTAGAAGTTTCCCTCCAGAAGCAGACGTCCCACAGGTCTGAGGGTCTATGAAACATATCAAAGGTGTTTTATGTAAGAGGCATTGCACTGAATAGAGATGACATTAGTCTCATTCAGTGGATGGAGTATGAGTCACTTTGCCTCTTCTTAGCCAGTGTTCTGCATTAAGATTAATGTGCCGGCTTTCATAAGCCCAGTCCTGTAACAAGGTCATCGATCATGCTTACGCAGAGAGAGAGAGTACAGCACACACTGCTGAAAGCACAGTGTAAACACTTCTGAGCAGAAAGAAGGTAAACGGTGCACCTGTCCTAGCTCTACTCTCAGTATTGTAGCTCCCCCTAGTGGTGAGTCAGCCCATGTGCCATAGTTGTACTCTTATGTACTCAGTGAACTTACAAAGTGAATAATAACATAACAAGTACAGCTTTGCTGTTTCTGGATGTCTTAAGATTAAGACTGTGATCTAAATAATGAAAGATGCTCACATGCATCATGTACACAATATACATAAGCAGTATTGATGAGAAAAGCTAGACAAATATTAGAATTACACATCATCTGCCACTAAGTGGTTTTCTCAAAGGGTCAAACGAGCATCTCTGTACAAAGACGACACTCCTACAAAACCTCTAATATATATGATCAGCATATTCTGCTTTTCAACACACTTTGTCCATCTATTAACAAGCTCATATTCCCTCATTAAAACATGTTTTTGGGTCAGCTGTCAGTCACAAATGCCCCACTATCTTCAAAAGGGTTTCACAGGCAAGGACATTGCTGCTTGTAAGATAGATAGGAAGATCCCAATCAACCATTTATCGAATCATCCAGAACTTAAAGGAAAGTGGTACAGCTGCAGTGAAGAAGGCTTCAGGTGCCCAAGAAAGTCAAACAAGCATCAGGACCATCTCCTACAGAGGATGCAACTACAAAATCGGGTCACCACCAGTGCAGAGCTTGCTCAGGACTGGCAGAGGGCAGGTGTGAGGGCATCTGAACACACAGTGAGACAAAGGATTTCTTGGTGTCAAGAAGGGCAGCAAAGAAGACACTTCTCTCCAAGAAAAACTTGGACTGGACTGCGGAGTACTGGGGTAAAGTTATTTTCCCTGATGAAGCCCTTCAGAGTGTTTGAGACATCTGGGAAAATGGTTGGCTGGAAAAGAAAAGGTGAGCATTCCCAAGAGTCCTGTGTCATGCCAACAGTAAAGCGTCCTGAGAACAGACGTGAATCTCCATCTTCTTACGGCTTCTTTCGGGACCCAGAATACTGTCAGCAGCTGATGTTTGACTTTTGAGCTTTTTCTTGGATGATTGAGGATGTTTCTGCTGTTTACTCTCAGACTCGTGAATGTCTCATCACAAGTAATGATTCTTTTTAATAAACTTTAACCTTCCTTAGAGTATCACTCCTAATTTTGTTTTGGTAGATGTCCAAACACATCTGCCCTCAATCACAGCACGCTGCTCTATATTCATGTAAAGTGTGGCGGCCATTTTTGTTGCACTGCAGTCAAAAATGAACTGACGTAACACATTCAAACCTGCACAGCAGTTATTATGGAGACAGTGGCAGTGCAGACTCAAGTTTGACTCACCCTCATATATGCAAACTGAAGATGCTGAGCACAGATGAGTCATACTTGTTTTGTTCTGTTTGTCCAGCATGGCTACCTGCCCCGGCCCTGTTCGGGATGACCATCGACTCTACCTGCATTTGGTGGAAAAGTGTCTGTGGGAAAAAGCTGGGCTGTGGTTACTATGACAACAACCTCCTTAGAAACAGGTATATGGATCTTCTCACTTGACCTAAATGCATGAGCGGGTCTGTAAGGGTTGAACATTTTAAAGTGACATGCATGCTAATATTCCCAAAGTAAAGCTGATCGTGGACTTGTTTGTGTGCATAAAGTGATCTGATTAGGTTCCCTGCTGTATACAGAGCTTATATTTAAAGCTAAAGTGAAAGCTGTATTGGTGACATGACTAAACAGACTGTACTTTATAAAGTGTCCACTGAGGTGCTGGATACCAAAAATAATCACAAAAATATAACCATCGAAAAATGTGAATACTGTGAAAAATGTCATTGTTGTTCATAATTTGATTGAAAAATGTGTCATTTTTATCTTCATTACATGTAAAGTCACATATTTGAAGCTTTTTTTTGTTTTAATGTTGATCAGTTTGGCTCATAACTCATGACAATCAGAAATACAGAATCTCAGATAATGAGAATATTTCATTTGGAGCTTCCAATATATTAAAATTCAGCAAATAAATAGAAATTGTGCACTAAAATGTGACCAATCTGTTATCTGTAGGGGGTTTGTACAGTACCAGTCAAAAGTTTGGACACTTTCTTGACATTCCGTGTTTTTTTATTATTTAAAAATGTTCTGTATTGTAGATTAATATTAAAGTCCAAACTATGAATAAACACATCTGTAATTATTTAGTAAACAAAGCAGAATATGTTTATATTTTACAGTCTTCACAGTAGGCACCTCTGGCAGCTTTCTTGGCATTTTCTCAGTCAGCTTTATGAGGTAGTCACCTGGAATGTCTTTCAGTTAACAGCTGTGTCTCGTCAAGAGTTCATGACTTGCATTTATTGCCTCTTAATGTGTTTGAGACGTCAGTTGTGTGTCTACTTTGAAGTAAAATCTAAATCATGTTTTGGTTTGTTTATCACTTTTAAGTTTACTACATGATTCATTGTGTGTTCACTCAGAGTCTGGATGACTTCAGTGTTTATTTACAGTGTAGGAAAATGAAGCCATATATTGAACAAATTGGATATCGCTGTCATTATCTGCTCAAAACCATAAAATTAAGCAAATTAATTTTGTGGAGATGGCAGCTGAATCCTGCAAGTAAGACGGTAATGGTGATGCTAATAATAACAACACTTATGATAGTGATGCTTATCTGTTTGCAGGTATTTGGGCGTACAGGTGGGCTTTAAGCTTGTAGGCATCGCTCTGCTGGGTGTGATAGGCTGGAAAGTTGGACGAACCCGTGAATACAGTCTGGAGAAAAAGCCTGAGGGAACACTGTGAAGGTCCAAACCCACCTTAGCACCTTCACTCTGCAGGAGACGCACGTCTCTGTGGGCTCGATGCACAAGCCCAGAACCCTGGACACCTCTTATCAGAAACCATCTCCATTCAAGGCCCCGCTGAAAGGGCACTGCCATCATGGATGGCTGCTCGGATGGACGGATGTTATTTTAACCTTCCGTTGTGCACTGACTACCAGTATAAATCGTCTCCAGAAGATGAGCTGTACTGGACCTGTGGACTTAATGCCAGTTTTCTATCACTCACTGCTTATTTCAGTGACCAAAATCATGAACACATCCTCCCAATAAAGCAACAGACGTAAGATGGTGGTGGGAAAGCCTTGGGTACCCGCCGGCTTGCAGTTAGGACGTGTGTATCCTCTGACCAGACGCACTTCGGTGGGTTCCTTTATCTGAACACATGAACTGATGCAGGTTATGACATATCTCATGTATGTGTAATATATCAGAGTCGCTGTGCTAAAGCCTGGAGCAGTTATAGCAATAAATCTCTTAGAGTTACTATAAAACTGTCAACACTTTTTATAAGAATGGGTGTCTTCAGATTTGTAAATATATATTTTTATACATGATATAAATGCTATATGATATAACCTTCCATTTTTAATGCACACTGTAGTAATCAAACCTTGTGTGATCACAAATAGACTTTCTTTACTATACAATAAGTCCGTCACGTGACGTGCCATATGTACTGTTTATTTACAAACTCCTAAATTATTTTTGGAAAATAATAAAATTTTTATGCCTGAAGTTTGTGTATTCAGTGTCAAAACATGAGAAGATGTTTTATTAGTTGGGAAAGTGAGTGAATACACACATACACACACACTAGAGAGCACAGCACACACATACCTGGAGCAATGTGTACACCCGCTACAGGGTACATGGGTAAGGCTTGGCCTGGTGGTGTTGTGACCAGTTGAATCTCCTGTGAGCACCTCCAAATGCTCCCCGGGCACCATGGATAGGGGCTGCCCACTGTTTTGTGTAGATGTTATTAATGCCCAGTTGTGTGTGTGTGTGTGTGTGTGTGTGTGTGTGTGTGTGTGTGTGTGTGTGTGTGTGTTTAACTGCATGGATGGTTAAACCGTACAAATGAAAGACACAAGCTGAAAAGTCGTCGGTTTATTCCTCCAAACTTGCAAGAAAAATCCATCTGAGCAAAGCACCTAAACCCCAACTGCTCCCCCGGTGCTGTAAAGTGAAAGTGAAAGTGCACAGTCATTGGCCAACGCGCTTGCGCACAGAGCAATTTGACCTGAAGTGAAACACACATATACATACACTAGGGGTCAGTGATAGGTAGGTAGGTACGTAGCCCCTATCGACAGTGCCCGGGGAGCAGTTGGGGGTTAGGTGCCTTGCTATCTCGTTCCAGGGATCAAACCAATTACCTTTCAGGCCCAGGCTAGTGAGATTTTTAGGCTGCGGCTGCCCCACTTAAATGTTGTACTACGCTGCAGATGGTCACTTTCTTTGTTTTACTGTTTGTAGATCTGTGTTTGAGTAAAATTCACATTTTTGTTTTATTCTGTAAACTACAGACAACATTTCTCCCAAATCCTTAACCAAAATATTCTAGTTCAGAGGTGTAATTATATACCTACATATACATTACTCTTATATAGCGCCTTTCTAGACACCCAAGGATGCTTTACAATTGACACACTTCATATACACACACTCCGGTGAGAAGCGGCAGCCAGTCGCGCACAGCATACTCTCAACCGGAAGCGACCGTCCACCTGGAGGACTGCATCGAGCACTAGGGGGATCACCCAGGACAGAGTGCCATATCTGGGCATACATACATACACACATACATACATACATACACATGCCAGGGTAATTTTAGAGTATCCAATTCACCTGATCTCCATGTTTTTGGACTGTTGGAGGAAACCGGAGTCCCCGGAGGAAACCCACGCGGACACGGGGAGAACATGGAAACTCCGCTCGATGGGGACTCGAACCCAAGACCTCAGTGCTGAGAGGCGAGCATGCTAACCACTAAGCCACCGTGCCGCCCTGTGTTTTTTAGAATTAGGAATAAATGACCACCTAGGCGATCCAAAATATTTAGAATAATAGTATTTATTATTAATACCAAAACAATAGTGTTTTCCGAGCCACAATACTACTGTTTTAATTTAGCATTCCCAAATCAGTATGTGTGGAATAAGCCTGATTGTGTGACTTGATGCAGGCAGCTCAGCTTTGTTTGCTGTCTTGTTGGCTTTGTGGAGGTTTTGAGTGGTCTTCAGCTCTGGAGAGTGGGCTTTACGGAGCTGTATAATACGCAGCACAAATGGAGTTTGTCACACTTGCTTCATTAAAAAACAAACACCTGAGGGGGTCCTACTGTTTCTGCTGCTCCATTCAGCATGACGTCATAGATGCAGGGGGGGGGCTCAGGCGAGTTAAGGTTTTGTTTCCCCACCCGAACTCGTACAGGCTCCGCCTTCTTGCGCTGGGATTGGCTAGTGTGGCGTTCTGGAACGTCAAAGCCCCGCCCTCCAGCGCTGGGATTGGCTGTTCTGGCGTTCTAGAACCAAACTCCTTTACAGAGGCCAGTAGAGCTCAGGCTTAGTCAGCTGTTAGAGCTACACTGTGCATCAGGGGGAAAACATCCTCCAGACGTGTTGAGGAGGCATAAACTACAATGGACTACACTCATTGGCCACTTCATTAGGTACACATACCTAGTATCTACACTCATTGTCCAATTTAGCTCCACCGAGCATATAGATGCACTTTGTACAGACTGTAGTACATCTGTTTCTCCCCACAGAGCAGGTATTATTTGGGTGGTGGATCATTCTCAGCACTGCAGTGACACTGATGTGGTGGTGGTGTGTTAGTGAGTGTTATGCTGGCCCAAATGGATCAGACAGCAGAGCTCGCAATGGCCACTCTCTGTCCACTCTATTAGACACACCTATCTTGTTGGTTCACCTTGTAGATGTAATGTCAGAGACAGAGTTGGTTCTCTAGTCCTTCACTGGTGGTCACAGGATGCTGTCGGCTGGTTGGTGCACCAGCAGCAAAAGTACAGGACATTGAGGACAGCCTGACCTGAAATAAAGCAACTCATTAGGATTGGATCTACTGAAACACCAGATAATAAGGCATTTGATGTTTGTACATTTGAATTAATGGTGTTTAATGAAGGCAGTTACTGCCTGTTATGGAGAACTAATAGTAGATGAGTGTTAGATGAAGATGTGATCTTTGGGGAAGCATGTATAAAATGGGTCTGAATTTTGCCTCAATCTTAAAATTAAAAATTGCATTTCTATGACACGTTCTCCTTATTATTTTTGTCTTAATGCATTTTGTCTCCATTGGGGACCATGATATATTGACAATAACTGTAATATAAAAAAAAAAACACAATTGTTAATAATAATAATAATAATAATAATAATAATAATTAATAATAATAATTCATATATAACAATATAATAAATAAGGTATTGTTCTTTTTGTATGCTTTTGTTAATTTATGGTTACAGACCATAAACTGTATATACTTACATTTACTTTAATGGGAATAGGTGGAGTTTATAACTGCACTGCAGACAACCACTAGGGGGCGTTGGGGTTTATTACAGACTCACTACACTTGTATGTTGATCCATACATTCGTCAAAACACACTATAAATCAATTTAATTCATTACTCAAATGCTAACTTTATATACTTTCTTATCTATCTATCTATCTATCTATCTATCTATCTATCTATCTATCTATCTATCTAATAAAAGATGAATATCGCCTTTTTAAAGTGAATTAACACTCAAACTCGGAAACGTAAAAAAAATTTAGTTGCGAGAATGAACTATTAGCCAACCAGAGCGCTGGGGGGGGGCGGGGTTTTCCTGAACACGGGTGGGAAAACAATAACAGACGGACAGACGGCGAGGCGAGGCGGCGCAGTGCGCATGCGCACGAACTACTCGGTCTGACAGGCAACAGTGTGAGCAGCAGCAGCAGCAGCAGCAGCGGCGAAACAGCGGCAGTGCTGCGTTTACCCGACCGACAGATCCCGCTGGACACACGCTGTCTCTCAGCCCTGAACCACAACAGCACGAACATGTCTGTGGGTAATGACTTTGGGAACCCTTTAAGGAAATTCAAGCTCGTCTTTCTCGGGGAGCAAAGCGGTGAGTCTGTCCTTTAAGTTGTTATTTTGCGTAATGAGAATAAGTTTCTTGACTGTTTAGGGTGTATTAATGCTCACTTTCTTCATATATTTTGAGTTGTCTGTTGATACGTAATTCTGGCTCTCTCTTTTTCCCCACTGACACAGACAGCACTTAACAGAATGTATACAAGAAGTTATTTTCTTATTTGTGAGCATCTGATTGGAATTCCCCGTTCCACCTTAAATGATGCAGCAGTTACGTTGAGGCGCTTGTAGGCGAAATGACCGTAGCTAAATGGAGCTGCTGCACCATTTAAGGTGGAACGCGCAATTCAATATGACGCCTATATGAATATGAACCTAACTTCAGTTTCATATAAAAACCATCTATTTAATGCTTCTGAAAATGTATCTGAATGCATGTTTTGCCTCTGGAGACGCTGAACAGTCTATGTGCTGCACTGGGTGGAGAATAGATGCTGAAATAAATAAATAAATTAGGTTGAGACACACCCAGAATAGGACTGTTTGGTGGGAGAACTTGTGCAGTGTATGATGGTGTATGTCTCAACCTTCATGGGGATGATTATGATGGTTGTTACTGGTGAAGACGCAACACTTGCATGATTAAGCATTTCTGACTGACCTTACCACAGCCACCCAAGCCTGTATTGAATGAACCACCTAGACTGGATCTGGAGCTGAAGTGATTGGTTCTCCTTTATAAGTGTTGATTTGCATACACTGGAATCATTTTTTCCACTGTTTATGGCCTGCTGGTCCACTCAGGGGGATGTGAGCTTCATCTTCTCTATCTTGAGCATATTAGGAGTAATGTTTTAAGATCTCATCACTCTCGATTTCTCCTCTGTGTGTCATGGGATTAATAAAACCGAGGAGGATACACACTGTCCAATAAATCAGCTCTGGTAATTTAGCTGCTCTAAGCCCTTGGACAGTGAAATGTCTTCTGGTGATGAGTTTTTCTGCCCTTTCTGTTGACGATGCTTTGTTAAAGCACAGGTTGTTGGAATGGCTTTTGAAGGTTTTTATCAGAATTTGTTTACAATTCATGGCTAATTTCACATTTGAGCACAGTGTATCCATCTATGTACAGTAATTGATTTGCAGATATCCGTTTCCTGAAGACATGAATGCTTTTTAATCATTTTTGATACATTCTCACGATTCTTGCATAAGTTAGGACTCGACCGATATGATTTTATTAGAGACCAATACCGATTATTTGTAATCAAGGACACGCATAACTGATATTTGGAACTAATGTTCATTTACATTCAATTGTATATTTGTAATGTGAAATTTTATGATATTACATAATATTTGAACCTTTTAAAATCAGTTATAATTCTATCAGATCACTGGACCAGACTAAAGAGGTATTTTTTATTTTATTTTATTTATTTATTTATTTATTTTAAACCAATTTTCTCAACAGTCTATTAGTAGCCAATCAACCCATCCATCCATTAGGACTCTCCTTATTACTTGTGATGTCCCTGACAGGGAGGGTGTAGCTCCGCCTCTTTTCCATCTGCTGCCGATATATCACCTCCGGGCAGCCAGCACGGTCGGAGGAAAGCTCAGGATCCCCAGTTCTGATGAATCAGTATTTACACAGTGTATCAGTGCAATGTCGATAATCAAATCAGTTTCAGTTTGGTTGATGTTAATACAGATTGATGTATTGTTACGTCCTTTGTCATTTAATATACATAGACATGTAAATTATACTTAAATGTGATATACGGTGAACCTTTACGTGTCAGATTAGAGTGTAAAAAATAGAAAAGCTTTGTTGCTGTATGGAATAAAGAATCGGAGAGGGTATAAACATAAAAATACAGTGATGTTTATTGTCTGAGATGGTTAAATATGTGAAAAAATGCTCAGTCAAATCAGGCCAGTACCTCCAACCATATTTGGACCTGGCTTTTGGCAGTTATTGTGTTGCAGATGGTAAAAGATGTGATAAATTAAATTAGAATGTGAATCTGATTAAATCCATCTGTCAGTCATAAGAAGCTCCTCACTCATTTTTATATTGAGTACATTCTTATACACACGTTTGTAAATCCCTGTAGTATTTTAGTGCACATTTACTATTTATGTTCTGGATTTAACACGGTGAGTATAAAAATAGCCATAAAAAAAAAATAAATAAATAAATAAATAAATTTTTATATATATAATATATGTTATATAAATTATTAAAATATTATTTAATTTCTTTTTCTGAAACACACACACACTAGTGAACACACTAGACTGTGAGAACTTGTGCCCGAAGCGGCGGGCAGCCCTATCCACGGTGCCCGGGTAGCAGTTGTTAGGTGCCTTGCTCAAGCACACTTCAGTCATGACCTACCTGGGGATTGAACCGACAACCTTCTGGTCACAAGACGGGTGCGTTTACCGAAAGCGATTGAACTTTTTCGATTTACGAACAACTTTAACGACGTAACTTTAAGAACGCAATTTTTCCGACTGTTTCCCAAAAGCCTTCTTATCTTCCAAACTTACGAACGAGTCCCTAAGTAGCGCTTAGTTGACTCCGCCCTCGTGTCTGCGTCAAATAGGCTCGGCCAGTCGAAAACTGAACCACCGATTTACACACATTTCTTCATTATTAAGCTACAAAAGTATCGTTATGTAAACAATAATTATAAAACCAAACATCAAAAAGTATTTACACTACATACATGCAAATAAATAAATAAATAACATTTCACTTGCAGTTGCTGTCCATCGCATGCCAAGCCTACCTATAAATAGGCTTGTATGTGTCCATGATTAATCAGTGAATTTGATTGGTTAACAGTTGACAAGCTTAGTAGGCCAATGAGTAACTATTGCTTGGGACACAATATATTAATGTAGTACTACAACTGTTACACTGATAAACACCACTGCATGTATGTAATTTATATGTGTATATCAATAAATAATATATTGTACTTTAAGCAATCTGTAAAATAATAAAGTACAGTGGTAACCCTACTAACGAGTATTCCAGGTAACAAGTTGAGATCTCTGAATATTTTTGTTCCAGGTAACGATTAAAATTCCAAGTAACGAGTAGCCTAAATTAATTCAAGTATGCCAACCGCTAGGGGCGCTGCGGTCGTAGCATCCCCTAGATGCTAGCGTAGAAGAAGAGGTCAGTCATTACCTTTGACCGCTGTCCGCCAACCGTATGAACTTAATTAAATCCGATGAGCAATGAACCTTAAAATTAGCAATGGACCTTGTTTTTATAAGTCTCTAGAGTTGAACAATGGACCTTATGAGCAATCATCCCAATGGTGACATGAAATAATAAAATGTCTAACGAATTTCATGTTATATAATAAATAACTATATGTGTATATTTAATGTATGTACGTCACCACAAA
>BRDA01002269.1:51978-71657 GCA_036984385.1 Crenuchus spilurus
TCTCTCTCACTGTCTCTGTCTCCCTTTCTGTCTCAATATTTCTCTTTCTCTGTCTCTGTCTGTCTCTCTCTGTCTCTCTCTCTCTCTCTCTCTCTCTCACTTGGTATCTCAGTCTCCCTTTCTGGCTCACAATTTCTCTCTCGCTCTCTCACACTCTCACTGTCTCTGTCTCCCTTTGTCTCGCTATTTCTCTGTCTCCATCTTTGTCTATTTCTCCTTCTCTCTGTCTATCTTGTTATATTTCTCTCTCTTTTACACACACACACACACACACACACACACATTATCTCCATCTCTGTCTCACTATTTCTCTCTCCCTCGTTCTCTCCCTCTTTCTGCTCCCTGTCTCTGGTCTCCTTTTCAGTAACTCTCTGCTGTCTCATTGTCTCTTCTCTCTTTGTCTGCCTCCCCTCTCTTCACTCTGACAGTATTTAACCCTGAGCAGACAGTGTTGTTACATTATTTGATTTATGGAAAGTATTTTTGTAGGGAAGCAGCTGCAGCCTTCAGCAGTGATTTGAAATATTAGTCATCTTCTTTGTGCCGTGTTTGCATATGTTCAGTGAGTATGAGAGACAGAGTGAGGGAGTGCAGAGAAATTAAGAAAGAAATAAAAGAGTGGAGGGAAACCTAATCTTAACCTTTGTTACCTAATCCTAATCCTAAACCTGACGTCAATTTGGGTCTTTGTACCTTAACCTCAGAATGAAATACAAGAACACACACACACACAATTATGTTGTCTTACATACTAAGAGTGTTTTTTTTTTCTGTAAAAAGACATTTTGGAGATGCACGGTTCTGCTCCAGCGGCAGCATCTCTCTGTCACTGAAGGACCATTTAGTTCTGTCCAGCTTGTAGCTCTGAGGTTGTTCTCTTTATCAGCTCTTTTGTGCTTGAGACTCATTTATCTTATCACAGCTCCGCTACATCAGGACCAAAAGCCCAGCGCTGTGATCATAAGACAGGTGAGGTAGAGCTCCATTCTTATCTACTGTCAGGATTTAGAGTACTGATCATCAGCTCTCCTCCATCCATCCATCCATCAGTATCAGGCTGACCCCAGCACAGACACACTGGACACCGCTCCATCACAGAGCTCAGAACACTAACAGGAGTGATGATGTTCAGGCTGATGAGAAGTAGCTTAGCTTGTCTCTGTCCAACCTGTAATACTCAGACTAACACACTGAATTCTGTACAGCATGATTCTGCTTTGTCTTGTGTCGTTGTCCTCAGTGTGGTGGGTGGGGTTTATATGATGTTATGCCTGTAAGCCTGTAATATGTTGTATAAAGTATAAAGCCCCGCGGGGTCTGCAGAAAAGGTGTGGGCAACAACTCGATCCGGTGCGGTGGCTGCTCCTTTTGGATCCACAAAGCTTGCAGTGGTCTCAAGGCCAGACTGACTGAGGACCCATCGTACCTATGCATGAGATGCAGAGGACATGTTCGACCCGTTGACGGTCGCCCTGCTGACAGTTGATGTCCACCAGCTCGAAGCAGAAGCTTCTGCTACCTGGGCGACACCATCTCAGCAGTAGGACGTGCCTCAACAAGTGTCACCATCAGATGCCTCTCAGCTAATGCCTCTCCTCACCAACCGTGCCATCTCTCTCCACACTCGTGGGAGGATCTATAATGCCTAACGCAAGTGAGTGTTGGGCGTTGAGACGTGAAGAGCATGGAAGACTGACTCGAAACGATCGGGCTATGGGGAGATGGATATGTGGTATAAGATCAGAAGAAAAGATAAGCACTGCAGCGCTGTACAATCACCTCAAGATACCCCACATCGACTCAGCCCTGAGGTTCAACAGGCTGAGATGGGCTGGACACGTCAGCCGGAGTTACACAAGCAGGTCGAGGGCCGGAAAGGGAAGGGTAGACGCAGGAAGACCTGGAAAGATGCCATCACGGAGGACCTGCATGCCTGGAACCTCTCCTTGGACAAAGCGGAGGACAGGGATGAGTGGAGGAGGATAATACATGATGCCAAGCGATGAAAAGTCCAACCCCCTGATGGGGAAACAGAGACTATAAATGCATGATGATGATGATGATGATGATGAAAGGCAAAATGATTTAAAAAGTATTCAGACAAGGTCAAAAAAAACAAGATTCCCGAGGGTTAAAGTGAATACTGGTGTGGTGTTGTCTCATGCTATGGGTTGTGCCATTGGATACTATTATAAGACTAACAGTAAACTATAAGCAACACCACCAAGACAGCCTAACGTTGAACCTGCTCACTTTAAATAAACCTTATAATATATAGATGCAACATTGTGTGCAAGTGTAGCATGTATAGTGGCGCTTTTGTGAACATGTGCATGAGCTCAAAACAGGTGTTTTTTTTATTATTAGAAAGTACTGAAAGTTACAGTATAGAACTAGAAAAGTGCATTTCCTGAAGGAAACGCGGGATGTTGTGCATTGCTAACATGGCCCACAAGCTAAGGTATCCCAGTTGGTTTGTAAGGTGATGCTGTTGTATCTGTGGTGGTTGCTGTGGGCCCCCAAGGCGGTTGCTATGGCACCTAAGGCGGTTGCTATGGGCCCCAAGGCAGTTGCTAGTTACAGTATAGAATTAATTATCAATTTTTTTTTATTTTTATTTTATTTTTTTTAAATAATTTATTTCTAGGTTTTTTTTTGCCAATTTTTATCCCCTTCCCAATGTAGTGGTAGCCAATTAGCCCCTCCCCTCCGTTAGGCCTCTCCCCATCACTTTGCAATGTCCCTGACTCTAGGAGGGTGCAGGCAAGCACAAACCTCCTCCGCTGCGTGTGATGCAGCCACCGCCTCTTTTCAAACCACCGCTGATACACCATCACTGGAGAGCCTAACACGCTCGGAGGAAGGCACACAGGATTCCCAGCTCCGATTGGACCAATCAGTAGACGCCTGAGCCAGCAGACATTGCAATGGGAAAGTGATCGGGAGAGAGAGCGCCATCTACCTGCCCAGAGAGAGCACTGCCAATTTTTTGCTCTCTTGGGCCCCGACTGTTGATGGCAAACAGCATGACCGGGATTCGAACTCGCGATCCTCTGGTCATAGTGTCAGCGTCTTAGCCTGCTGAGCCACTCGGGGCCTGATTACCAAAATTTAAGTATTTAAACTTTTCTGTACTTTAGATTCTTGGTGCAACTCTAAATGATAAATTAAATAAATAATTAAATCAATTATAAATATATAAAGTATATGTACAGGTTCTTGTCTACTACTCAAATCGGCCGTTCGTGCATTGTTCTTGTTACTTTTTCTCCGTCACTATTAAGTAAAATTCAGCATATTTATTAAGTAAAAACACTGTAATCCTGCTCTGTACTGTAGATGTAGGCGTGTTGACTAGTGTGTAATGGCAGTGAAGTGCAAGTCGTTGGGTAAATGCTTTTAAAGGATGCTGGTTGCTGGGTGGAGCTGCAAATAAGGTCAATAATCCCCTCATCAGATTTACAGCCGAAGGTTATGACTGTCACTTTCAGTCCTAGCAGCTCTTCCAGAGCCTAAAGACATTATCAACAGAGACTTAACATTTACCACCCACAGGAAAAAGAAGTCACCCCAGTGCGTGGCGTCATAAATCTCCACATAATCTGTATCGTGAAGTGGCCTGTTTGATATGATCAGTCTCGCTTATGACTGTAATGTTATTTTCTTTGTGCCCTTTCAGGCAACGATTGGAATAGACTTCCTGTCAAAAACCATGTATCTGGAGGACAGAACGGTAAGGCTCTGCTTCACATCATCATGACATAATGCAGTAAAAGTGTTTAGAAGGAGTGTAACATGGCGTGATTTCATGATGCGTAAATATGATCATTATTACTGATATTTATATTTCTATATTGATTTTCTACACACTCATTGACATTTGAGACAGACATTAGAGCAGTGGTTCTTAACCTTTTTTGAGGAACCGAACCCACCAGTTTCATATGCGCATTCACTGAACCCTTCTTTAGTGATAAAATATGATTTTATTTCCAAATTCAAGACATAGCTACAGTGGTAACCCTACTTATGAGTTAAATCCATGCAGGAGTCGAGCTCGTTAGCTGGTTTGCTCATTAGCTGGTTTGCTCGTTAGCTGGTTTGCTCGTTAGCTGGATGCATTTTCCCCATAAGAATACATGTAAAACTGATTAATCTGTGTCAGCCGGCCAATATACAGTATACTTTAATATGTAAATAATGTGTTTATATGGGTTTTTAAAACATAAACGAGACGACGATGGTGCTCGTGTAGGCTGGCGGCTAAGGAGGACAGGAGGACGGGCGTACGTGTATGGCATGGTTACACTTATCATATGAAAAGTAAAAGTAAAATGTATCTAACTTTCTTGTTCACTACCTTTTGCTGTCTTTGTGTCACTTTCACTTTCACTTTCACTTTCACTGGACAGCAGTCAAAGGTAATGACTGACCTCTTCTTCTGCGCTAGCATCTAGGGGATGCTACGACCGCCGTGCCCCTAGCGGTTGGCATACTTGAAGTTATTTACGCTATTTGTTAGCTGGAATTTTAATCGTTACCTGGAACAAAAATATTCCGAGATCTCGACTCGTTACCTGGAATACTCGTTAGTAGGGTTACCACTGTATATGTTTTTTACTGGTGCACAAAATGAGCCGTGCATGAACATCACCTTGGTCAAAGAACAAAACCAACACAGTGCATGAACTCACAACAAATTACTTTATTCTGGCCCTGAAAAAATATTTCGGCCTCATAAATTTTTTTTTTTTACTATTTTACTAATTAAAAATTAATTTGGATTTTTAAAATAATTTAATATTTTTTAATAACCTAATTTTTTTCATTTTAAATTTAATTTGTTTTTAGCCAAGCGGGGCAATGATTAGCATCCACTTCAGTGATGTAATGGTGATTTGATTTACCATAAGTTTGATATTTGTAGTGTGAAAATGTATAAGGATGCATCTCGTACTGACAATGTACATGAAATGATCATAGTTTAAGTAAAACATTATAAAATTACATGCTGTAGCGTTAGGCAGTTGCGAAAAAACACTGGAAACCATGAATTTATATTGATTTCACTTGATATGTGTCCACTAATTAAAAAGCACTGAGGGCGGGACATCGGGTCAGAGTAAAAAGTGTGCTTTTAGGTTTTAAATTTGCATCAGATATGTACTTTGGCTGAGAAGACCCAGTGCGCTGCAGATTCACAAAACAAGTGCAAGTTCACGTTCTGCAAAACCGTTCACAACACGGTAATGTTTCTGGAGAACATTAAAGGACGTGGCACCATAAACGGCAACGCCAAATGTAAACAGAATGTTTTTATATTTTATATATTATTATTATTATTTTAATATTGCCATTCTTAAAAAACTGAAAAAACCAACATCTTGTTTAAGTAGATAGTAAGAAGCTGAATCATTTACTCTGTTTACTGAAATAAATATATTTTATAATATATTTAAATATATATGGCATCTGCTGTATATGGGGGCAGCCATGGCCTAGTGGTAAGGATCTGGTCTTGTGACCAGAAGGTCGCTGGTTCGATCCCCAGACAGGACATGACTGAAGTGCCCTTGAGCAAGGCACCTAACCCCCTAACTGCTCCCCGGGCGCCGGTGGATAAGGGCTGCCCACCGCTTCGGGCACAAATTCTCACAGCCTAGTGTGTGTGTGTGTGTGTTTCACTGCACGAATGGGTTAAATGCCGAGGTCAAATTCCATTGTGTGAAAAATCACATTGGCTAAATTGGTTGATCTTAATCTTAATCTAATCTTAATATGGTCCCGCATCCTTTAATGTCCTCTGGAAACACATCTGTCTTGTTGTGAACATCACATTTGTGAATCTGCAGTGCATCGGGTTTTCTCGGCACCGCAGATATATGCATAGATAACAAAACAAAATGTTTTATACTAATAATTTGTCAAATGCTAAATATTAGTTCTAATTATCAGGGAGGGTGATAATTGGTCAACCTCTCCTCCATAATAATGAACAGAGCTGTAAATTATGATAGTAAATTATGATTATTATTATGATTATTATTATTATTATTAATTTTATATGCATAATGCATTATATTTTCAAAGTTACACTCATCCCCTAAGACAGAAAAAAATAACAATAATAATAAAAATTCCTATGAAAAGCTAATTATGATATATTATGTATCCTTGAGTATATTCTGGTCAAATAAAGGCTTTGAAATATTGACTAAAATATCTAAATATTAAGATTTTTTAAAAAGTAACAAAAAAAATGGTTAAAAACTTTTGATCTTTGACTTTTTTTTTTTCTCGCTGGTTTGTGAGCTGCAGGTCCGGTTGCAATTGTGGGACACAGCGGGACAGGAACGCTTCAGGAGCCTCATCCCCAGCTACATACGAGACTCCACCGTCGCCGTGGTGGTCTACGACATCACGAGTGAGTGTTCTGTGTGCAGAGTTTCATTCCAAAATGCTCTGCATCATCAAACCCGACTAGCACAAAAGTTGGGACGCTTTGCAATAAAAAATTAAAAACGCGTAACGATAACTGAGGTTCCACCGTAGTGAGATTAATGACTGGTGTGTATTATCACCAGCACATGATGTTGTGTTGATTAGCTCATTGTGGTCAGTATCTACCGTAAACGTTTAGAGATGGTTAAGTTTTGAGTATAATATTAATGATATAGCTTTGAATAATAATACTCTCAAGTGTTCCATTTGTTTTCCATTCTCAGTTTGTTCTCTGAACTAAATTAATACAAGAAAAAATGATTCGGTGGTTTGTGATTAAATCAGAAATGACAGGCTGCAGGTTTATGTCTCAGTAAAGGAGATTATTATCACACTGTCTTTGTTTAAACATAAACAGGTTTGACTCTGTACATGAATATATTCATCCCAAGAGACCCAGTGTGCTTCTTCCTTTTATTTAGGCCAACAAAAAGATGACAGGTTTATTGTCTTTAAATCCCACCACGACCATCGGAGGCCAGAGCGTGTCATGTTTTCATAGCACAGTGGAACATGGTGGGGTAGATACAGCCGCCTGGGGAGGATGAACAGTAACATGTGGTTTTATAGGCAAAACAGCCTCAGATAGTCGGTTTGACCTTGAAGCAGCAGCAAGGCCATTAATGTCAGCGTCTGATGAGATCCAGGCTTTGATCTCCATCCTCCACCATATCTAAAGCAGCCGTAGTTACTGCTTTAATGTTAGTGGTGGGAAAAAGCATATGGTGGTGTGCTAGACTGGGCTTTTTCATATGGCAGGATACATTAGCTTTACTAGTGATGACCCAACACTCATAGTCGTCCAAACACCGGCTCAGACAAATCCTTAATCACCAAACCAAAGAAATAAACAAGCTTCACAAAACCCTGCACAGAAACATAAGGAACTGGATCCAATGAGCCAGTCTAGTTATTTATTTAAAGGAGACATATTATGGAAGGGCAACATGGTAGCTTGGTGGTTCTTGGTGGTCGCCTCTCAGCACTGAGGTCTTGGAGTCGGGTTTCCTCCGGGGTCTCCAGTGTCCTCCCACAGTCCAAAAACATGGAGGTCAGGTGGATTGGGTACTCTGGATTGTTAGTGTGCGTGTGCACCCAGCGATGGATTGGCGCCCTGTCCTGGGCTTAGTTGAATAGTGTAATGCCCTGCCCTGTGCCCAGTGAGGGGGTAGAGGACTAACCGTGACCCTGATAAAGATTAAGTGGGTGGGATAATATGATGGATGGATATTATGGAAAGCTCACTTTTTCAGTGTTTTTACACCAATCTTTGGAAATCTGAATTACCCGCCAACCCACAAACTGAATAGATTAGACCATTCAGAATTGGGCAATAAATGGTGCCAACATTTACATTCAATCATCTAAGAAATCCACCTTAAATTATGCAGCAGTTGGTAGGAAATGCAGATAAGAAGCTCACTTCAGCTTAATGATGTGCGTTGATATTAAAGAGTTTCAGTAGAAGTTTATAGTCTGTTTATAGTTTTATTCTTTTGTCTGTCTTGTGTTGGTGTTTATAATCTGGTTCAGAGCAGCTGAATGTGTGTTTACGGTAGTATTGACATTCATTACTCAGGTAGAAGTACAGATACTAGGGTTTAAAAAGACTTTTATAGACGTTGAAGCATCAATTTAAG
Source organism: Crenuchus spilurus (assembly GCA_036984385.1). Classification (NCBI taxonomy): domain Eukaryota; kingdom Metazoa; phylum Chordata; class Actinopteri; order Characiformes; family Crenuchidae; genus Crenuchus; species Crenuchus spilurus. The sequence goes on from BRDA01002269.1 coordinate 60,120, forward strand.
CTTTTTACTCAAGTAAAAGTACAAAAGTACTGATTTAAAAACTACTTAAAGTATAAAAGTAAAAAACAAATGCCAAACAGTGGAACATGGTGGGGTAGATACAGCCGCCTGGGGAGGATGAACAGTAACATGTGGTTTTATAGGCAAAACAGCCTCTAAAATAATTCATCATAATTCATAAATGAAATTAAATACTGTAAACAGATCAAATTCAGGCATCGACAAGAGACCACTTTACTGATTACTCTTTCTTTCTTTCTCTCCCTCTCTCTTTCTCTTTCTCTTTCTCTCTCTGTTTCTTTCTTTCTCCTCTCTCCTGTCTGTCTGTCTATCCTCCACTCTCAGATGTGAATTCATTCCAGCAAACCTCCAAATGGATCGATGATGTCAGAACGGAGCGAGGGAGTGATGTCATCATCATGCTCGTGGGCAATAAAACAGATTTGGCTGATAAGAGGTTGGTTCTGCAGGGCTGTTCATTGTTAGAATGCAGTTTAATATGGAGTTGTACTCCAGCAGAAGCAGTCTGTGCTGAAACTAACAGCTAAACTACTGCAGGATGATTATATAATAATGTGTGTATGCATGCATATATAATGTTTTTTGTGACATCATTTTTGTATTTTTGTATCATAATTTAATTTAAAAGGGTAAACTCGTATTTTACATTCATTACCTGTAAAGTCACATGTTTCACAGTATGGCATCAATAATAACTAGAAAAGTGCATTTCCTGAAGGAAACGCAGGATGTTGCACATTGCTAACATGGCCCACAAGCTAAGGTATTCCAGTTGGTTTGTAAGGTGATGCTGTGGTATCTGTGCTAGTTGCTATGGCACCCAAGGTGGTTGCTATGACACCCAAGGCGGTTGCTATGGCACCCAAGGCGGTTGCTATGGGCCCCAAGGCGGTTGCTAATATCCCAAGGCGGTTGCTATGGCCCAAGGCGGTTGCTAAGGCACCCAAGGCGGTTGCTATGGCACCCAAGGCGGTTGCTATGGCCCAAGGTGTTTGCTATGTTCCCCAAGTCGGTTGCTATGGCCCCCAAGGCGGTTGCTATGGCACCCATTGCGGTTGCTGTGGTATCCAAGGCCGTTGCAATGGCCCCCAAGGTGGTTGCCATGGTATCCCATGGTATTTTAGTGGCTGTTGGGACACAAACTCTGAGGCTTGAGTGTATGTGAAAATGAATGGAAGCCAATGGGAGGAACGAGGGATGAAAAGATGACAAAAAGAGGAGTGCGGGTCAGCATTTGTCCATTTTTTCCCTCTCAGTGTAGTAGGACTCTCCCCATCACTTTGTAATTTCCCTGACTCTAGGAGGGTGAAGACATGCACACACCTCCTCCGTTGCGTGTGATATGGCCACCACCTCTTTTCCAACTACCGCTGATACACCGTCACTGGGGAGCCAACGCGATCAGAGGAAAGCGCAGGATCCCAAGTTCTGATGGACCAATCAGTAGACGCCAGAGCCAGCAGACATTGTAGTGTGAAAGTGATGGGGAGAGAGCGTGCCATGTACCTGCCTAGAGAGAGCACGGACAATTTTTGCTCTCTTGGGTCCCGGCTGTCGTTGGCGAACAGCATTACCGGAATTCAAACTTGTGATCCTCTGGTCAGCATCTTGGCCTTTTTGAGTTAAATTATGAACACAGATGAGCTTTCATTATGTTCTAATCTTTAGAGATTCATAAGATCAAACAGAAAATGATGTACAATACAGAAATGTCCCAACGTTTAACAAATATGTTGATTTATACACTCAGGAGGTTGAAGCTCCTGTACCACCACATACTGTGTGTGAGCTTTTTCACCATGTTCTCGTTTGACCAGTTTTCACCTCAGTACTGGAGGATACGGTCTGACACTTGAACAATGCTGTGAAGTCTAAAACGTGAAGAGAATTTGGGTTTCCATGATGATTCCATTCAGCCAAATTCAGCTATAATTTAGTCTGAGAGATTAATCAGATGTGATCAGCGTATAAATGGTTGGAGAGGAACAGAGGGGACTGGGAAAGCTTTAAAAAAGGAGGAGAGGTGAAAAGGCTAGACATCGAGGGAGTTATCCTGATGGCTATCAGTTATAATCAGTGTTCCCCATCTCTGTTAAAAAGCATCTGCACCCCAATCTGAACCACGTGGAGATGCCTCCAGCACTGAGCTGCGTCTCTTATTCGCTGCCTAATGAGCTGTGCAGCTGAATTCATTACCAGCTTTCCAAAAATTAGGATAGATCAAGGGAAAATGAGCCGGCTCTGTTTCAGCTCACATGTCCCTCAGAGGCGTACAGTAGTCGTCAAGTGTGAGTGTGTGTACGTGTGTGTTTCATATTAAAAGCAGGTAGATGTGTATTAATCGTTCACTGTAAAACAGTAGATGGAGCCATGTTGAGTTACACAATATATCAGCGGCGTATATGTTTACTGATAAATTGAAAAACTAAACTGTTGTTATTGGCCCCCGTTTTGAAATAATAGCTAATAATTCCAACTGATCATGTGTCCTATTTGTAGCTTTCCTACTGAGAATTGTTCTTCTTCTAGACCCCACAGTGTCCTCTTATAATGGCTGCTAATGGACATAATGTAACATGCATTTTACATTAATAATACAATGTCTTATCAACATTATGACCACCCCTGGTTAGGAATGAACTGGTCTCAGATGCCATGTGGCAGGGTTTGACCCCAGCCATTTGTAGCAGAGTGTAATAGTGGTGAAGGGAGGTAGCATCTCAGAAACTGCTAACACTGTGTGGTGTTCTAGAGCCGCCGTAGTGAAGGTGTACTGAGAATGGACTTCTAGAACATTGAATGCCTCCCGATGGCACAGAGCAATCAACACACCACAGTAGGGAACCCTGAGTGGCTCAGCAGGCTAAGATGCTGACACTATGACCAGATGATCGAGTTTGAATCCCGGTCATACTGTTTGCCATCAACAGCCGGGGCCAAAGAGAGCAAAAATTGGCCGTTCTCTCTCTGGGCAGGTAGATGGCGCTCTCACTCTCTCTATTACTCACACATTGCAATGTCTGCTGGCTCAGGCGTCTACTGATTGGTCCATTCAGATCTGGGAATCCTGCGCTTTCCTCCGAGCGTGTTGGCTCCCCAGTGACGGTGTATCAGCGGTAGTTAGAAAAGAGGTGGTGGCCATATCACACACAACGGAGGAGGCTTGTGCATGTCTTCACCCTCCTAGAGTCAGGAACAGTGAAAAGTGATGAGGAGAGCCCCCTAGTGGATGGGATGGGTTAATTGGCTACTACCACATTGGGAAGGTGAGAAAATTTTGGCAAAAAATTATTTAAAACACACCACAGTGGAGCAGTTAACCTCTATAATGAACACAGGAGCAATGAGGAAGGTGTCAGGGATGCCCACTGAGCGAAAACTCTGAGCTAAGGGTGGTTATTACATAGGTGGTCATAATATTTTTGATATGACTGTGTATTATATACATTATATTAATTTTTTAATCAGATCTGGAAATCTTAAATCAGTACATCCCTATCATCTTTTACAGCTCAACCATCCCTGTTGTTTTATATAGAACCACATACAGCACATCATCTTCAGTTTGAAGAGCTATTTCACTATACAGTGAACAATTAAAGCGTGAAAAAGTGGTTTGGTTCTATATTGAGCCATTTGTTCTGCTAAAGAACCCTTAAAGAAGGAACTTTCTTCAAAAGTTAATTTAAATCATTTTTAAAAACACCGTTTCAGCACCAATGTCATTAATTATGCTGACCAATGGTGGAAGTCCTAACTTTACGCTACATATTGAATCTTATGGGCCATGTTATACCTTTATTTACATTGTTTGTACCTTGTTGCAAATAAACGTACCTGTACAGCACCTACAGTGCAGCTCTCGAGTCCTGAACATGTCTTGATGTCTCTCTGAGACTGCAGTGAAGATCTGATATCTTGTACAGCAGACGGTTTGGCTGATGGGATCGGTCAGGCTTGATTTTTGGCTCAGAGCTCTGCAGTGATCTCAGCAGATGAAGTCTGTTTATGTAGTCTGGTCTCCTTCAGATGATGAGAGTACAGCTGTCTGTTAATATCCCCTCAGCTGTACATCAGCTGCTCTGTCCCATGCTATGATACACTTCAAGCAGCAGCACAGCATCAGCAGCTCTTCAGTTTGCCACAAAAGAGGTTTTGTTTACTATTTAAAGAACAGTTCACTCAGGAATCATACTTAACCCTTTAACGTCCTCAACGAGACTTATTTTTTGGGGTGGGGGACAATCAGAAACTACAAAAACTGTACAATAAGATGCTAATTTTGTTCACTTTTTAGGCAACCAGTGGTGGACAAAGTACTCAACTCTAGTACTTAAGTAAAAGTATTGATACTCGTAGTCAAAATTTTCTCAACTACTAAGTTGCTCAGTCAAAAGTTTACTCGAGTTAAAGTCCTGAAGTACTTACTTTTGAAAATACTTAAGTATTCATAAGTGCAAATTATATTTTCTAATATCAGTACATTGTAACATCCAAGGCAACACCCACTTTTTTGCTGTTTTTTGGCAGCCGCAGTAATTTTTAAAAGTAGCCCAAAAAACCCCATCACCCCTGAATTTCCACTCGTGACTGGCCCAATTTGGCATGAAAACTGCGAACCTGGCAACTGTGGCTGAAGAGAACTCTGGTTGAAGTCTCTGTGTAGGGAGGGGCGGGCGCTTTGTGTGACTGACCAATCACAGATCAGGAAGACAGTCAGTTACCCAATGAGGATTTTCCTTCTGCACCAGCACGGATATTGATGAGTTATACTCGTATCTTGCTCGTTACTCGTCAACAATGCTTTATCCATACTGGATACTCGTCTGAAACGAGTCTCCAGCTCAACCCTAATGGTGATCCAAAAGGAACGAGTAATGGCAAGCTTCCTAGAAATGTAGTCGAAAGTACAATATTTGTCTTTGAAATGTAGTGGACTGAAAGTTCACCAAAAAATAAACACTCAAGTAAAGTAAAAATACTCAAAAAATGTACTTAAGTACAGTACTCAAGTAAATGTACTCCACTACTGTCCACAAGTGTATTCCTTGTGGTTTGACTGTGAAGCATTGCATTCATAGAAAATGTTGCATTTCTGACCTCTAGTGGATGTTTTATAGCCTAACATAGCTCTACAGATTGGTAGAGATGGCACAATCACATTGGGTTAAGTTCAACAGCTTCTTCAATTAGATATAGTGACTCATGTGCTCTACCAAATGGTTGAGCAGAACGTTAAAGGGTTAAAGAAATTTCCACTCACCTCAGATGTGTTTTCAGTCAGTCACAACATGTTTGGAGGCCAAATTTTGCTTTCATAATGTAAAAATTGAGCTGTGATGCTAACATTGCTAACAAACACTAGAATTCAGTAGTCACGCTAGGAGCTGCCCTGGTAATTCCATTAAAATACATCACAACAACATCCCTAGTAAACTTCAGTCACTGTTGAAAGAAAACTTTATGCTTTAATGTGCATTCATGTAACATTTTTACTTTTGGACTATTCATTATGTTCTGATAAAGGACAGCTGGTGAATTCAAGATGTATAAAAATGAAAAGCATGTTTACATTGTTTATAGTGATGTATAGTATGTTGCACCTTCAGTAAAAAAATCCTTATTATTAAAAGTAGGGATGCACAGAAATATAAAAATTTTTGGCTGAAACCGAACAAAATGAAACATTTGGTCGAATACAGAACACACTTTTTAATTTACAGTGGAACCTCAGTTTTCATCATTAATCTGTTAAAAGTGTCTGATGATAATCAAAACGAATGATAACTGAAGCAATATTTTCCATAAAAAATCATGTAAATCCAATTAAACTGTTCCAGACACTCCAAAATATTAACAAAAATATATTTTATAAATAATAAGTATATTGTTACATACAGAACACATACAAACACAAAAGACTAATGAAATGGATAAATGAACATTTAACATCACTCTTACAGGTTTACGCTCTGTTTTAGAGAGTGCTGGTGTGGTCCAGCTGGTAGTCTTTGTGTTGTACACCTATTCTCGGTGCTGTATGCCGTCACTTTAGTGTGACATGTTTTAGTGTGTTTTTAGCGTTATCAATGAGAAACAAAGCCAGAATGAATGCTGGGTGAGGGACAAACATGTGGGTGGTAGAATGCTTTGTTTTTTCGCTAATTATTGGCCAGTCATGTGTGCACACTGACAGAAACCGGATGAACAAAAACTGGGACAAAATTTCCCCAAAGAAAGTTGACAGTAACTGAATTTTACAATAATTAGGACAAAAAATAACCGAGGTTCCACTGTATATAAATTCAAAAATTAGTAGCTAAACTATTTCCCAAAATAAGTTTTGTAGTTAGTCAGGAATGAATGTCTGTATGTTAATAAGGTGGTTTGACATCATTAGGTTTAATAACATGAGTTTAATTGATGATTCTTTTATATTTGTATATAAAACAAAGACAATTATATATGAATATGTATGAAGATGCATGTGAGTTACATTATTACTAATATTTAATTAAAAAAACATGAAAACAAATTGATGAAAACGTCTAAAATGAATGATGTAAGTCACATGGATGTTTTGTGTGTTTAATGTGAGTGTCATTGGCTACAGACACTGAAACACTTCACGTTTCTTCTGCTAATTGTGAGACGCTCCCTAACACTGCAGCAGGGAGCGCAAACACAAAGCTAAGCGGCTGCATTCTGGCTTCATCATAACATAAGTGCAGTTTAGTAAAGGTTGTGCTTGTAGTTTGTTGTCTTCTATTTCAGCACCAAACTGTAACTGTGCTGGTGAAACTGTGTTTTGTTGGTGAGGAAAAGCACAATTCTGAATGTCCAGAAAGGTAACAGTATCATTAAAAACAATATTGTTCCGTCTAAATTATTCCGTATTTTCACTTATTCAGCCGAACACTGAAAGTGTGTTTTTTGCAATATTCAAATGAATAATTTTGGTTGCTGAATAAATGCATTACTAATTAAAACAGGATAAAAAATATGAAATATAATCATTACTATTTATTAATATGTCCCTACCAAAGTCAAGTCTCTACCAAGTCATTTCACTTAGTATCTCAAATATCATGATTTTATAAGAAAAGTGTTACATTTCACAGCAGTTGTTAAATGTTGTTAGTCATATAGAATGTTTATTATCAGTGCAGTCTTGAACCCTGCAAACATCTTTCTCACAGATTCACTTGACATTACAACAGTAATAAGCCCTCTTACATGATGGGTAATGCTGCCTGATATGCTTATAGATCACTCGTGACTTCACGACCAAGAAAACGTTTTTTATCTGAATAATTAATAACTGATTATGTTGCTCACTTGTTTTCCACAAACTGCCGTGTTGGGCTGGTTGTCATCTTTTATTTTTATTGTGGATGCTAAACTGTTCATTAATCTCATCACTGAACTTGGCTCAGCCGCTGAATCCACAGACATCTTTGTGTTGCTTTACTGTCATTTTTGGGAAATCTGGGAAAAAAATGTGTTACAGGGTGACATTACAGCCCCACACTGAGCTGTTTTTGGCAAATTGTACTAAGTGTTGTCTCAGTTTCTGTTTACCACCCGGAAGTGCCTTGATGCCCTTTTTATCATTAGTTACAAACTTTTTAATTCACTTTTTGGAGTTTATGTGGAAATCTCCATGGCATAGAGTGATTTGATTTGCCCTGGAAAGAGTCCAGCTGAGCTACGATGTAGCATCATGTGATGGTGATCCACAGCTCACTCGTGCAGAGAAAATAGTGCATTCGTTCAGTTTTGGTACCCTGTTCAGGTTTAAGCTGAAGATAATGGATGGAGCTCAGTTTTGGTATCACAGTTTCATTCCTCTTACTTGAAACATGCTTTTTCCAGAACATGTACAAACTGCTTACATTTATTTATTTATTTATTTATTTTTTTGCCAATTTTATCCCCTTCCCAATTAACCCATCCCATCCATTAGGACTCACCCCATCACTTTTGCACTGTCCCTAACTCTAGGAGGGTGAAGATGCAGCCGCCACCTCTTTTTGAACTACCACTGATACACCGTCACTGGGGAGCCAACACGCTCAGAGGAAAGTGCAGGATTCCCAGCTCTGAATGGACCAATCAGTAGACACCTGAGCCAGCGGACATTACAATGTGTGAGTGATAGAGAGAGTGATGGAGAGAGAGTGAGAGCGCCATCTACCCGCCCAGAGAGAGCACTGCCAATTTTTGCTTTCTTGGGCTCCGGCTGTTGATGACAAACAGCATGACCGGGATTCAAACTCACGATCCTCTGATCATAGAGTCAGCGTCTTAGCCTGCTGAGCCACTCGGGGCCTACATTTAGTATTTTAATTGCAAATTTTTGTATTTCAGAGGAATGTTTCATGGCCTTAGACATGATTTCCAAAGCCATAAAGGCCTTACATATCATACATAAGTGAAGAGTTTAAAAAATCACAGATCTAAGTGTTGAGTAGTGCTGTGCATGTCCAGCAAACGTATATTAAAGCCATAACATTAATAATGACAGAACAGTGCAGAAAGTGATGCTCCTGTCAGTTCAGCATTACTACAGTAAGCCCCAGTGCCAGAGTGCTGTCTAGTGAGTTTGATTCATAAGAGAAACTGTCATCACGTCATAGCCCTGCTAACCTTCATTATAGCTTCATTAAGAAGGCGATGATGGGACATCATCAGGCCTGAGCCACCAGAACGTCTGATGGGCTGACAGTGATAACTAAGGACAAGCTTGACTTTAAGCTTAGCCAATCAGAGTAGAGTTGTTCTATAATGAACCGCTTCATCACAGCAGTATAGCAGAGTTAAGGACTGTGCAGTGCACTGAATATGAATACAGTGCTGCGCTGGTTTCCAAGACAACTGTGATGAAATGTGACAGGTGTAGGTGGCTGCTGTAGGAGAGTCATACGATGGTAATGAAGTTGGTTAGCGCACTGCTAACGTAGCGCAGCTCTTCCGGACAGTAGAGAGCCCTCCATCACCTCTCATTTTGTCTGAGCCTTGATGTTCCCTGAGATTTAATTTAGGCTTTGTGTGGAGGTTGTGCTTATATGGTTATATATATTTCAACACTATGAACAAAAGTATTGGGGCGCCGGCTCGTAGTACAGGGAAGGATTTCTGCTAGACTTTGGAGTTGTGAGGATTTGACTCATTCACCACGAGGAGGCCAGGATGTTGGATCAGCACCCCAACTCATCCCAAAAGTACTGGATGGAGCAGAGAGCACAGCTCCACTGCTACACAGCTAAATGCTGGGGGGCTTTGTACCCCGCTAGTCCATGTTTATCTGCTCCAGAGTGTCCTATTCTATCTATTAGACAAGCTGTATGTGTACATTTGTACATCTGTGTCAGCAAAATGGCTGCTATTTAAAATGCATTCATTAGATGGGCAGTCCAAAAACTTTACAGAGCATTTGTGCAAAAGACGATTCATGTACAGTGGAACATCAGTTATGGTTTGCCCTGGTATGGTTTGACTTTTTTCAGGGAAATTTTGTCCCAGTTATTGTTTATTTGCCAGGTTTTTGTCAGCATGCCCATGTTATTCGCCGCTAACTTTTTGAAAATAAAGCAGCCATCCACGCATTCGTCACTCACCCACTTTGTCTCTCTGGCTTTGTTTCTTGTTGTTTCTCTGGCTTTGTTTCTAATTTCTCTGTCTTTGTTTCTCGTCATTTTTCTGGCTTTCTCCTCATTTCTCTGACTTTGTTTATTGTTTCTCTGGCTTTTCTTCTCGTAGTTTTTCTGGCTTTGTTTCTCATTGGTTCTCTGGCTTTGTTTCTCGTTGTTTCTCTGGCTTTGTTTCTCATTGGTTCTCTGGCTTTGTTTCTCATTGGTTCTCTGGCTTTGTTTCTCATTGTTTCTCTGGCTTTGTTTCTCATTGGTTCTCTGGCTTTGTTTCTCATTGGTTCTCTGGCTTTGTTTCTCGTTGTTTCTCTGGCTTTGTTTCTCAATGGTTCTCTCGCTTTGTTTCTCGTTGTTTCTCTGGCTTTGTTTCTAATTTCTCTGGCTTTGTTTCTAATTTCTCTGGCTTTGTTTCTCGTCATTTCTCTGACTTTGTTTATCGTTTCTCTGGCTTTGTTTCTCGTTTTTTTCTGGCTTTGCTTCTCATTGTTTCTCTGGCTTTTCTTCTCGTAGTTTTTCTGGCTTTGTTTCTCATAGTTTTTCTGGCTTTGTTTCTCGTTGTTTTTCTGGCTTTATTTCTCATTGTTATTCTGGCTTTGTTTCTCGTTTCTCTGGCTTTGTTTCTCATTGTTTTTCTGGTTTTGCTTCTCGTCGTTTCTCTGGCTTTGTTTCCCATTGGTTCTCTGGCTTTGTTTCTCATTGTTTCTCTGGCTTTGTTTTTTGTTTCTCTGGCTTCGTTCCTCATCGTTTTTCTGGCTTTGCTTCTCGATTCTCTGGCTTTGTTTCTCATTTTCTGACTTTGCTTCTCGTCGTTTCTCTGGCTTTGTTTCTTGTTGTTTCTCTGGCTTTGTTTCTCGTTGTTTCTCTGGCTTTGTTTCTAATTTCTCTGGCTTTGTTTCTCGTCATTTTTCTGGGTTTCTCGTCGTTTCTCTAGCTTTGTTTCTCGTTTTTTTTCTGGCTTTGCTTCTCATTGTTTCTCTGGCTTTTCTTCTCGTAGTTTTTCTGGCTTTGTTTCTCGTTGTTTTTTTGGCATTGTTTCTTGTTTTTCTGGCTTTGTTTCTTGTTTTTCTGGCTTTATTTATCATTGTTTTTCTGGCTTTGCTTCTTGTTTCTCTGGCTTTGTTTCTCGTTTCTCTGGCTTTGTTTCTTGTTTCTCTGGCTTAGTTTCTCGTTTCTCTGGTTTTGTTTCTCATTGTTTTTCTGGTTTTGCTTCTCGTCATTTCTCTGGCTTTGTTTCTCATTGGCTTTCTGGCTTTGTTTCTCATTGGCTTTCTGGCTTTGTTTCTCATTGGTGCTCTGGCTTTGTTTCTCACTGGTTCTCTGGCTTTATTTCTCATTGGTTCTCTGGCTTTGTTTCTCATTGGTTCTCTGGCTTTGTTTCTCATTGGTTCTCTGGCTTTGTTTCTCATTGGTTCTCTGGCTTTGTTTCTCATTGTTTCTCTGGCTTTGTTTCTTGTTTCTCTGGCTTCATTCCTCATCGTTTTTCTGGCTTTGCTTCTCGTTTCTCTGGCTTTGTTTCTCGTTTTTTTCTGGCTTTGCTTCTCATTGTTTCTCTGGCTTTTCTTCTCGTAGTTTTTCTGGCTTTGTTTCTCGTTGTTTTTCTGGCTTTGTTTCTCGTTGTTTTTCTGGCTTTGTTTCTCATTGTTATTCTGGCTTTGTTTCTCGTTTCTCTGGCTTTGTTTCTCGTTGTTTTTCTGGTTTTGCTTCTCGTCGTTTCTCTGGCTTTGTTTCCCATTGGTTCTCTGGCTTTGTTTCTCATTGTTTCTCTGGCTTTGTTTTTTCGGTCTCTTTGTTTTTTGTTTCGGTCTCTTTGTTACTCTTTGTTTCGGTCTCTTGGTTACCCTTTGTTTCGGTCTCTTTGCTGCTCTTC
>BRDA01002271.1:0-11436 GCA_036984385.1 Crenuchus spilurus
TTTCCAGACATGCAAGCTGCCCATGCCACAAGCACTCATGCAACCCCATACCATCAGTGATGCAGGCTTCTGAATGGAGCATTGATAACAACTTGTGTTATCCTTGTCCTCTCTGGTACGGATGACATAGCGTCCCAGTGTTCCATAAAGAACTTCAAATCGTGACTCATCTGACCACAGAACAGTCTTCCATTTTGCCACACTCCATTTTAAAAGACCCCTGGCCCAGTGCAAACGCCTGAGCTTGTGGCACTTGCTTAGAAATGGCTTCCTGTTTACACTGTAGAGTTTCAGCTGGCAATGGCGGATGGCACGGTAGATTGTGTTCACTGACAATGCTTTCTGGAAGTACTCCTGAGCCCATTCTGTTATTTCCTTGACAGTGGCATTCCTGTTTGAGGTGCAGTGATGTTTAAGGACCCGGAGATCAAGAGCATTACACGAGTTTTACAGCCTTGACCCTTACGCACAGCGATTGTTCCAGATTCTCTGAATCTTTTGATGATTTTATGCACGGTTGATGATGATAACTTAAAAGCCTTTGCTATTTTACGCTGGGTAACACCATTCGGGTATTTCTGCGCAACAATGGTGGAATTGGTGATCCTCTTACCATCTTGGCTTCAGAGAGAAACTGACACTCTGAGAAGCTCTTTTTATACCCAATCATGTTGTCAATTGACCTAATTAGTGTTAATTGGTCTTCCAGCTGTTCATTATATGCTCAATTTCCTTTTTCCAGCCACTTATTGCTACTTGTCCCAACTTTTTGGGGATTTGTTGACACTGTGAAATTTTGAATCAACATATTTCTCTTTTAAAATGTTACATTTACTCAGATTAAACTTTTGATCTGTCATCTATGTTCTATTACGGATAAAATATTGACATTTGCCATCTCCACATCATTGCATTCAGTTTTTATTTACAATTTGTTTAGTGTCCCAACTTTTTTGGAATCCGGTTTGTATATATTTATGTATATATAGTGAAAGGGTTATTCAGATTGATGAGGAATGTGCTGTAGATGGTTCTATATAGATGCCTTTTGTAAATGGTTCTATTAGGCACCAAAAAAAGACTTCCTCTATCATTACAAGCTTGACATCATAACTACAGCAGAACATCTTGGGGGCTATATAGAACCATCTACAACCCTTTCACCATGAAAAGAACTCTTTATTCATGAGAAGGGTTATTTGAGTGTTCATGGTTCTATATAGATTTTCTTTACTAAAGAACCCTCTTTTTAAAAGTATAAGTTATATCCAAATTTATGTAGTGTTGTCCAATGAAAAGATATAATCAAATATGTGCAGAAATGTGAGGGGTGTACTCACTTCTGTGAGATTCTATATTATATATATTAGTTATGTATAGTTCTATGGTTATCTGTAGTGTTCCAGTTTGCATTAATTTTATAGCTACATCTCTGCTTTTTACCTGTTGCCTTCCAACAAAATATATCTGCATCATTTTTAATTTTTCTGTTTAGTTAATTGAATCTGTATTTTTGCTGTTATAGACACTCCTTTGTATTAACTGCAACCCTGCCTTCCAGCCTCAAAATCAGAGAGCACTGAGTATACAGTTAATCATTTCACCTCTACTGTGTATGATGTGGGTGATGTGTTATTAGAGTACAATGCTGCCATGTATTGCATTTTGGACATGGGTTAAATAAAAGCACTGGGAGAGGGTAAGAAACTGATCACCTCTGTGCACTCACTCATCTGAAGGTTGTAGCAGTAAAACCACAGAATTCTTACCCATCAATTATACATTCAACATGTCATCACAAAAGTTTGGCAGGTACATGCCTGTTATTAGTTGTTCTGTTTTTCATCTTATGCTGCTATTAATGAAAAATGAGGCCTCTCTTCAAAAATAAGCCACACTGTAGCAGAACACAGGTGTGAACAAGCAGCGTCTTGCAAGTTTTCTCCAAATGTAAACATTTTTGCTGTAGACGCAATAAAAACATGACATTAGCTGATCATTGACATCAGCTGTGAAGTTAATGAAGCAGTTTAGATTGAGACCAGGTCAGCAGGGAGTCCTATGTTCATTGGTGCAGCCTTTTGTTCACCGTTTTAGGACACTTCTTAAGAATCCTGCTGAAAAACACATGTTAAAGTGACTTCCTGATAAACCCCACAATTCACATAAAGTACTCTGGTGCGTATAATGCTTGGGACACATCTATTTTAATTGTTGAGTGAACAAAATCATAGCTGTACATATTTACTATAAATATATTATGTCCAAGTACAAACCTTATGCAACTGAAAAAGTACATCTGCACCTTGTATCCAAAATTTCTTGAGTGTTCTTGAACTTTCTATTATTCTACATTCCTTCTATTAACATTCATTTATGCTCTATTCTGCCCCCTTCTGGGATACAATACATAACCGATTCTTCCGGTTACATTTTATCCTCTTTTTAGGATAAAATGAAATGACATCAGTGAAACCACAAACGTGGTCTCTTAAATAAGATGACAACATAATGCTTCAGAGTACACAAAACATGCTTTGCTGATGACGCACATGCAGTGGAAATGTGGAGCGGATCTGAATCCTCATATGGATCCTATTTAGAGACGATCCTCAGCCAAGAGGTAGCAAAGTCAGAGCTATGGAACAGGGTTCCAGTTTAAAGCAAGGCTTTTTAAAACCAGTCTCTTGAGACTTTTCTCCCCTCTCCATGCATATACAGAAGAGATTCACTAAGACTATCCCCTCTTAACCATCAGACTTGTTTAGTTTTTACAATGTAACATTTATGCAAAGGTGAGCTTTTTAAATTTATTTATTTGACAAGCAGCAGAATCATGTTTGTCACCTCTTTTTTACATTTTGAAAGTAAATACAATTATCAGTATAACGGTTTTATTACAATATTTTTTTTCTCTTACTTTTGATACATTAAAAAAAGAAAAACACACGACAACTGCAAACGTGAGGAAAAAAACAGCATGGTTGTTTTCCTCAGACACTTTTTTTAAAATTCTGACAACTCCGCACATCCGTTTGTTCTCTTGGTTTCTCTGGTTACGATTACATTGTCTAAAAATGTATTATCAGCTCTCACTTGAATAGCTATAGGCATTTTTTTCTTTTGTTTTCATTGACGCACTGGGCGTGGCACTGGTGATGTTGTAAACAGCATAAAATCAGAAAGGGTGGGCTGAAGAGGACATGGGGGTGTTGATGACTGCCTGGTTACTTAGAGGCCCTTCCTTCCCTCCTAAGATGGAGGCACAGTCCCAATTCATCCCGTAGGGAGAGAGCCTGGGCCAGCCACAGCCAAAAATAAAGACATGGTATTGCGGTTTGACCGCCACGTGATTTTTCTTTTATGCAACGTAGCTGTACTCATCTGCAGAAGTCTGGCTTCGCTCTATATACTGCTTGTCGATAAGCACCTCAATGCACTTCTTGATCATGCTGATACTGGGATTGAATCGGGCTTTGGACTGGTTGATCACCTTAAATGAAGGGAAAAAAAAGCACAAAACAACAAATCAGGCACCTGCATTAAGCCTATTGTTTCCTTTTGGCAAGACAGGCACAGACAGAAGAAAGATTTAATAAATCACAGTAATACAGACAATAATCTAGGGGATTTCCAAAGCTCTGCATGTACTCAATCCTACACTGTCAAGGCTATCATTATTAGAGGACCATATGAAGGTGATGAACACTGTAAAAAGGCAGCTGAAAAGTCATTCCACCTTTTTAGAAGCAGAAAAATTGCAATAATCTCTTTTTAGGTGACCAACTTCTATTACTTATATATACTCTTTATATAATTAAAGAATCAAGCATTGTACACCAGATATACTGTATCTGGATGATTATATTTGGAGGAAATCATGTTTTTTTAAGTCAACAATTCCTTTGAGGGCTGCACAAAACATACTCAACAATGTGCATAATGTGTGCATGTGTATGTGTATTCAGCCACATGGATCCTGAGCACCTGTATGCATTCCCTGTGCATATGTAACTGAAAAAAGAAAGTACCCTAGTCTGGAACAATGCGATGTGGAAATGTAAGAGTAAAGGTGTGTGTCATACATGTATGTGCATGTGAGTATATATCCGTAAAGAGACCTGTGGTTTGCCAGGCATGCTGTGACAGTGGCTCATTACAAAGTACTCTCAGAGCTGTCATATCTCACTATGCAGGAATTCAGCTCTAAGACAGTCCACAGTATAGCCTCAGGGCTAATCCCCACAGCAAAGGAAGAACTGAACGATTAAACTACATAGACTGAATTGTTCCACCAGGATAATAAAGTTGATTTTCACCCACAGTAAGACAATGCTATGCATGGTTTTAAGAGAGAGTGCTGCAAAAAGAGCCGGCACTTTTGATCTCTGTATGCATTGTGAGAGAAATGAATGAGTGATACTCACCTCTTGTATGAGGGCATTGTGTCTCAGAACTTTCCTGGCTTTCATAATCCTCACTATAGCAGCCTGTAAATACATTTTCCTGTCTTCATCCACAGCACTCCTTGTCTGTTCCAACTCCTAACAAGCACACAAATTCATTTATACTGCAGGCTTATTATGACAAGAGCATCTCTATCTCTCGATTTCCCATGTATAGTTCTACCTGTGGTGTGTCCCGCTGCATTGATGTGGTGATCTTAAACTTGGTTCTTTTACTAGTGAAACTCATATTTAGTGAAAAAGTGGATTCAGTCTCAATTTCCTCCTGGGTGTAACAGAAATGGAAAATCATATTAAGAAGCTCAAGTTAAACTGAGCAAAGCAAAAATGATCATTTTAATCTATTAACTGAACATGTACTAAACAAAAATGCAACCAGCACTAACATTATGATAGTAAAGGTTTAAAATCCTAGAGGAAAATTACTTTCTGAGAGTCGTGACTGATCATCTTAACATCAAGTAGGGATTTGATGGTCTTCTGCAGCTCCTTCTCACTCATCTGTGTGCTATCCTGCAGCTCTTTATATCCCACCGTCTCACTGTTGTTGAAGGCCAGCAGCACTGCCATTTGATAGGTAGTTACCATTGCCACATAGGGCTTGGACAAGTAGTTCATCTTCACCTCACCTACAACAAAAAGTCAGAGTGAATAACAAGTAAATATTTTCCAAATTAATGATACTTCAAAATATGTACAAAGAACAGGTTGTAGAAAATGGCATAACAGGAGTTATGACATTGCCTTGAGTAATTCTGACTGACGCTATCAATTGGCTCCATTTCCAGCCAAATGCCATTTCTAAAGAACAAATCAACAACAGTTCCAATGAAAAAGCACTCATAAAAGGCCTGCTTTAAAATATGCTACACATGGCTGATCACCTTCACACAACATAACCATTTAACGGAACTCCCTGTCAACAACAGTGCATCAACAAGCTTGGTTGGCTGTGTGTGACTGATATGTTGTGTGTTTAGGGAGGCTGCATTTGTCTTGCCACAGGCTGATGTGGTAATCAGACTCAGGTTGCAGGTTACGTCAATGTGATCATGCAGATACAGCAAATGAAGCAGCTCATCTAACAGGCCTTGCTCATTTGACTCGTTTCCAAACATAACTCCACTACGTAGTCTGCTAATTGAGTGTTAATCTCAAATATTCAGTGCAGGTTTAGTGGCTAAGGAAAACAGTTTCACCTCACATTTGTTGAGCTTTAGAAATAAAACCACATACAATTTCTAAAACTGTAATGACCAGTGTGTAGCCAACAACTCTGTTTATTCAGTTCAGAGCTCAAAAGTCTTGGCTAGAAATGTTTAGAGTGTTTTTTCACAATATATCAGCACATCTGAAAACCGTTTTGTTGAGTTTACAGAGTTTGTAAAGGCCTGTGTATCACTTTGGAAAATATTAATTTTAGATGGGTGTCATTTGTAAAAAAAAAATAAAAATAAAAAAAAAACCTTGTTGTGACTTTATTCTCCTCAAATGGAAAGCAGGCCAAAAACTATTTAACTATTACTGGTTTGGTGTATAAAAGCCAATATTTCTAAATTAGGACCAGGAACAACAACAAGAACTTCAGACCAAGATCTTAATGCATTCTAAGAGGCAGCAATGTGTTTTTCTCTTGAGTGTATCTATACATACACCGTACCTGTGCAAAGGTAGTGTAGCCAGGTCAACTTCCTCCCACTGAAATGCTGGTTATAAAACAACTCGAACTGAGGAGAAAAAAAGATATCACCATTAGGGCACGTGAACTCTGTCATTTTGACTAACTAACATTAATTAGGAGAATGTTACTTGCTTTAAATGATTACTAACAAACATGCAAATATGGACAGTAAACTGTTCCTCTTGTCTAATTGTGCAACACCTAAGAACATAATGTGTTAGGGTCTGCAGTGTGGTTATTCACCATTTGTACACTTTTCTCCAGTTCCTGAGGGATGGCAAATGTGGAGGAAGGAACTTGTGTAAGGGGCCATGCACCTGCCTGCAAAAACACATACACTTGTGAAAATCCCCTCATGTCTCTGAAAACCGTGAGACTTTAGAGTGAACTTGTCTGAATTTGTCTAAATTTGGTGAAGACATGTCTGAAGAACTGCATCTCAAATTATCTGTACTTTACACATTATGAACCCTCTTCAAGCAATAACTTCTCAAGCCAAGTGCACACATTCTGCATGTCTGTGTGTGGTCTGTCTCACCTGTAACACATAGATCTGAAAACTGATGCCCAGGTCTACCACTGTCTCCTGGGTTTTGATGAAGTTGTTGAACTTGTTGTTGAGGTCGGCACTGACACTCATGTCTGTGTACATTCTATGCAGTTTGCTTGTGAACTCATAGCCACATGCTTGCTGTAAGGCAAAAGGTACAGAAGAAGACAGAGGGGAAAGAAAGAAACACAAAAAGTATAGTTTGCACACTTTAATCAGAAGAACCCTTTAATTTCTGCTACTGATTAGATATAATGATAGAGTTTTGGAAGCAGGAGTGGGCGAGACAAGTGATTACTACTGAGTCACATACATGGACTGTACTTCTGAGTGTAGAATTATAGGATGCTTCAAAAGCAGCATACACTGCAAGACAACTGTTTTCTACCTTTAGTTTGTTGATCATGGCTTCCTCTGAGTCCATGGATAAGGAAAGACCATGTATTAACCTCTTAGCGAGCATTCTTGCATAAAACTGAGAGAGAGAGAGAGAGAGAGAGAGAGAGAGAGAGAGAGATATTAAGGTGTGAAGAGTTAATTATACATCTGAGACAAACTTGGCCATTCCTGTGTTAAAGCCTTTTCTTGATAAATGTTACCTTTTGAAAGACATCTTTATCATCAATGTACTTAAAGACAGTGATGAAGCTGGTCAGCTTGTCCTCCACCTCATTCTCAGTCATTCCCTTTGCTGACTTCTTTAGCAGATTGTCACAGTACTTAGCAAGCTGGATCACAGTGCATGTAACAGAAAAACAACAATTAATGCTGTAAATGTGAGAGAAATCACCTGTTTTGGGCATAAAATCAAACAATTGTATCATTCTGTAATGAAATGTTGAGTAGCACACCAATTCAGGTGCTTTGCAGATAGATTTGGGCTCTCTGTAGTTTACTACCGAAGTCAAAGCCTGAAAGAAAACAAAAACACCACTTAATAAAAATTATTGTTTTTAGTATTCAAATACAGTTACAATTATTATAAAAGCAAAGAAAGCCACAAAACTAAATCCATAACATCTGACTCTCTAATGACCCCTGGTGGACAACAGTTGGAAACAGCACAAACTACCGAGGTTAGACAATGAAACTGAAGCACCTGGTTTTAGACCACAATAATTGATTAGTAGGTGTAGGGCCTCCTTTTGCAGCCAATACAGCATCAATTCGTCTTGGGAATGACATATACAAGTGCTGCACAGTGGTCAGAGGGATTTTAAGCCATTCTTCTTGCAGGATAGTGGTCAGGTCACTACGTGATGCTGGTGGAGGAAACCGTTTCCTGACTCGCTCCTCCAAAACACCCCAAAGTGGCTCAATAATATTTAGACACAAGGACTTGCTGTCTTGGTCACAGATGCGCCAGCAAGACGTGCACCAACAATTTGTCCTCTTTTGAACTCTGGTATGTCACCATAATGTTGTGTGCATTGTAATATACTATATAACTGTGCTCTTAACCTGCTAATTGAACCGTCACACTCTGCTCTTACTGGTGCAATGTGACATTAATGAAGATTGGCCACCAGACTGGTCCAATTTAGCCATGAAACCTCCCACACTAACATGACAGCTGTTTCAGTTTCACTGTCTAACACCTGTATAAAAATTGGTATTAATTAAGAAGAGCATTGTTGCATATTGTTCATTTCTTGTTATGATTTCATTCAAAAAGGTAAACAGTCATTTTATTCATTACATGTAAAGTGACATTTCAAGGCTTTTTTGTTTTACGTTGATCAGATTAACTTATAGTTCATGCAAATAAAAAATACACAATCTTAAATGATTACATTAATGTTCAAATAGTATCAGCATTAAATTGTCTTGAAATATGTCACAATGAATATAAAATGTATGACAACTGTGTACTTTTTAAACTTAAATATGAACACACATGAACCTTTTCATGATATTCTAGTTTTTGGAGATTAAAAGGAAAGAGTAGATTCTGATCATTGTAATGTTTTCCCGAGCACGTTTCAATGATATGTCTTATAATATACTTTTATTCTCACATAGCTACAAAAAAAAAACAACAACACTGTTTTCTTAATGTCATTGGTTTTCCCTTAATGCTGTTGTGTTCTCCGCTTTTATTTTTGCTTTGTAAATGTTGTGATGTGACTCCATGGGCCCCGTATATAGATTGCAACAACACAAATCTTTACACAAACCTGGCAAACTCAGGGCACTGACCTTGTTTGAGACATATTTAACTTGTTGCCAATGTTACTGGTCTTGAATCAAAATCTTACATATAAATAAATAAATTTTAGAGATATTGTATACCTTGTCCAGGGCACTCGTGAAGTACTGGTCCCCATTCAACACTGTGTTTATCAACTGAACAAATTTACTATGAACCTCCAACACAGACTCCACAAACTGGGTTGGCATCTGCAGCAAGAAGTTAACAAGACATTTGAAAACAATACACTGTAATCAAAGACTGTAAAGAACAGACACACTTCTTTATTCTTCATTATTATTTAATCTTCCATAATCAAACTTCAGGAAGTCAAATTCTATTCAGAGTAACAGCCCGTTTAACACTGATTTCTAAGTCTAGGTTTTAAACAAATCAATCATTTTTTGTACGAACATGGAAATTGTTATTACGTACACCAATACAAGCTGTACCAGCACAAATGAACCTGAAGTTGCATTTAACATTAATTAAATTAGTGTCCATCAAATTTAAGTACATCAACTCACATTTTCCTGAGAGAGGTTACTTGTGGCTCGGAGCCCCTCATCATGAATGTGCACCTGCAGCTCCTGTATCATGTGATGTAAGCCATTGTGGACAGAACGTAGCAGTGTGTACATGTTCGCCATGTCTAAAAAAAAAGAGAGCCAACACAACTGACAAATCCCCAGATCAATCAGTGAAAAACAGGGGTTTAGTTTCCTATTATACTGCTCAGAGTAAAAGCTGGTTCATAATCACTGTCACAACATTGCTGATCATAGTTTGGAACACTGACACACAATCATTATTCTTTTTACATACAGGAGTCTTCAGACATTTCACCAGTTATGTACAGTTGGGCCAATACAAATACTGCATTTTCCCAAGTCCACGACAAATTCAAATGCTTCACTGTACTGATCTGTTATTATTGGCATGCAATGAGGACAAGTGTCTATAAAGAGCCAGATGCTTAAATGGGAAGATTATGCAGACAGTACAGTGTTGGCCTGCACTGAGAAATCATGCTCTCATGTTGAATTCTCTCATTTGGCAGCTTTACAAAAACGCACTCCCACCAGCAACAAACTAAACCTGGGTTGACGTTTAAAAGGACCGAGACATGTGATTTCTGGCAGGTCAAAGGTTTGATGCAATGCCAAGTATGAGCGATTAACAACTGTCAAAATGGACAGAATTAAAGGAACAGACCGATTTGTCCACACTAAACAGTACGTCCAATCGCAAGCCTTTTATGGCCATGCTCCTTTTTACCTAAAATTATCATCTGAGAAGAATGGTACATTATTTCTCCTCATATCTATGCTACATTAAAGTCATCTGTGCCAAACAGGTTTCAATCTGTTATCAGCAACAAAGGTATATCATATATTATTGCTGTATATGATATATATGAGCATATCCACAGTACTGGGAATTCATTCATATGGTTTCCATGTAACTTACACAATTTATTATAAATTTTATTTAGTAGATATAATTGATGGTATAAACTGCATTAAATGAACACATTTTATTACCTTCTGTCATGTTAGAAGGTTTTTTGTTTTCCAAATCATTATATATTTTTGTTGTTGAATTGGGTAACGTTTTAAATTGCGTAAGTTATGGTTTCTATTTAATAGCCACATATCAGATATTGTAGGTTGGACCATCAGGAATGAGGTCTATGCCCAAAGTAGACTTGTGTCATACATAGGTTTGTGCCATAATGATAAAACCATGTAACTAACAGAATCTAAAGCAACCACTTGATTCTTTTCCAATTTTCGAAAAAAAAGGTAAAACAATAGGACAGATCTGATTTCGTAGCATCTAATTTAGCTTACTTGGACATGTTCGCACATTTCGCACAATTTTGAAGTTCCATGTCCCAGAACTGTGGATGTGCTCATTATATATATATATATATATATATATATATATATATATATATATATATATATATATATATATATCTTTGCATTGTGTGTCTGTGTGTGCCACACTAAACATGGAAAACAGAAAGAGGAGAAGAGAACTGTCTGAGGACTTGAGAACCAAAACTGTGGAAAAATATCAACAATCTCAAGGTTCCTTTGTCCATGGTGCGCAACATAATCAAGAAGTTTACAACCCATAGCACTGTAGCTAATCGCCCTGGACGTGGACGGAGGAGGAAAAATTGATAAAAGGTTGCAACGCAGGATAGTCCGGATGGTGGATAAGCAGCCCCAATCAAGTTCCAAAGAAATTCAAGCTGTCCTGCAGGCGTAGGGTGCATCAGTGTCAGCTCGAACTATCCGTTGACATTTGAATGAAATGAAATGCTATTGCAGGAGACCCAGGAGGACCCCACTGCTGACATAGAGACATAAAAAAGCTAGACTGCAGTCTGCCAAATTGTATGTAAGCAAGCCAAAATCCTTCTGGGAAAACATCTTGTGGAGAGATGAGACCAAGATAGAGCTTTTTGGTAAAGCACATCATTCTACTGTTTACCGAAAATGGAATGAGGCCTACAAAGAAAAGAACACAATACCTA
>BRDA01002271.1:15290-58305 GCA_036984385.1 Crenuchus spilurus
GATTATCAGGTGCTAGCCTGCTACAAGCAACCAGAGACAGATGGCATTGGAGAGAAGTGACTCGTCTGTGCAGCCTACCATCGCGAAGCGATGAACTAATGTGTCTGTTTCTGTGAAGAGGAGAGTAATTAAAAATCTATGGAGAGATTAAAGGGGCTTCCACCCAAACATTACTGTAATAACATAATTCACCAAAAGGGGTAACAGGACATTAACCTTCAAAAACCACTAGGATCTTCTAATGCATGCTGACAAAGCCAACCAGCCTATTTTACCCAAATTAAACTAGCATAAATTACTTTTGAGAATTTCCAGCCATAGGTTTATAGAGTTGTAGAAAAAAACTTAACCAGGAAGCCTTATGATATAAAACATACCAAATCCTACTGATAAACAATCTAGTCTGGCTGCAATCTGCTAAGTAGAAATACAGGTTGATTTTGCTGTATTTAACAAGAAAAGACAGAAACAACAGTATATCTGTACAAGATTAAAAACAACTAAGACACACAAGTTGAAAACACAAAGACAACACGCCACCATCTTACCTTCTCCATATACTGAGAACAGTTGGACTCTTGCAGTAGGTTGGAGGCTTCTTGTTTGTAATACTCGCCAGTTTTCGTCAGAAACGGCCCTTCAAAGATCTCCTGATAAAACTAGAATGGGGGTGTGGTTCCCAAGTGAGTTGTAAGTGTGCAGAACATACAGACCAGACATATATTTTCAGTCTGTGTCTTGCAGAAAGATTATAAACTGTTGCAAGATGTTTTAATTTAACTAATTTAAAATAGTATAGAATTTACATCAAATCCACAGTGTTAGAAAGTGTAGTGCAGAGTTAGACAACCTATGTTCATATTACACGTTGTCCACTTTGGGAGCTAGCTACCTCCAAAACAGGGAACAAAGCGCAAAAGTTCCGTTGATTAAGTAAAGTTCAGTTTGTAGTGAAATAACAGAAGAATCAAAAATCCATAATCCAGTAAGGTGAAGACGTTCTCCAAAACAATAGCATTCGTCAAGCTAGTCCTCTAGCTAGCAACCCCAGTGTACAACATGTGTAATGTGACCATGTAATGCCTAGCCTAAATGCTGCTAACTTCCTAACCAGGAAACCAGATCAAATGTTGTAACTTGTCTCGATTTCCATAGTACCCACCTTTAGAGGAAACTTTTTCTTGTACTGTTCAACATGAACAAAGGAGTTGATAACCCCATGGATTACTTTCTGATTTGGATCCTCACCACACCGGTCACTAAGGACAAAATGTAACATGATTTTAGCCAGACAGAATCTGTAAACAAAAATTAACCCATATGGGAAAAATAATTTATACTACACTATACAAATACCAGCGCAAACATACTTTATACTGGCACATAAACCGTCATGAGATGCACGATCAGTTACAAGTTATGTTTATTATTTTATTCAATGAACTTGTTCATCGTTTACAAAATTACAATATAATACACAATGCCCCCACACACAAGTTTATTTCAGATCAAAAGGAAACACTGTTCAGTAAGAAAGTTCAACATACTTTTTGATTTCTTTCAGAAGCATTCTGATAAGCATGGCTTGAAGTGGCTCGATCATCAACTTTCTCCACATATCAAGTGCAAGCTGGAGTGTCAATCACATTTCAGAAATGAGAAGTGAGAAGTGAGTAAACTCCCAAAAAGTGACTTGACAACATCCTCTTTATTGATTAGAACATTTTCCCTTACCTCTCCTATCTCCATTAGTGGTTCATTCATATCAACCCCTCCGTAGCCATACTGCAAGTCTGCTTCTGTCAGTTTGTTTTTCTTTATAAACTGTGTGTTGAGGTACCTATGGCACAATAATTAAAGCATAAATGGACAAAAACACACTGAAAAACAAACAATGATGTGTCTGGCTCAGCACACTGGCTTACACACTGCGACACACTTTATGTGAGCTAATGGGTGAAATGGTGAAAACAGAGGACAATTCCAAAGCTACAACAAGCCACTGTTGGCCCAGCAGGACAGTGACATTGCCAGGATGCAGACCAGCACTGCGAACTCCAGCCTACTGAACTGGCTTTAACCTTTGACTGGGTCTAAAAACCAAAAGAAGGGTCTGCGTAAATTGTCATACACTATAAAGCAATACATACAGATGTGCTTGAAAGTTTGTGAACCCTTTAGAAATTTCTATATTTCTGAATAAATTTTATCTAAAACTTCACACAAAGTCCTTATTGCAGATAAAGAGAACCAAATCAAACAAACGAGAAAAATATTAGACTAGATCATTTATTTACTGAGGAAAAAGATCCAATATTGTGTGTAACTGGCAAAAATATGTGAACCTTTGCTTTAAGTATCTGGTATGACCCCTTCTGTAGCAATAACTGCACAAATGCAATAACTAAATGTTTCCTGTAATTGTTATCCTGCACATCAGCTTGGAGGAATCCATGAACTGCTGGCTTCAGATCCTTCCACAACATTTCTATTGGGTCAAGGACAGGACTTCAACACTGCCATTCCAAAAACATTAATTTAACTCTTTTTTTTTTATTATTCTTTGGCAGAACAACTTGTGTGCAGAAGGCTGTTGTCTTGCTGCATGACCCATCTTCTCGAGAGTCAGCTCACAGAGAGATGTCCTTACATTTTCCTTTAGAATCTGCTGTTATAATTCAGAGTCCATTGTTTCATTAATGATGGCAAGCTGTCCATTCCCAGATGCAGCAAAACAGGCCCAAATATGTTACTACCACCACCGTGTTTCACTGATGGAATTTGAATTTTAAGCCTGAAAGCAGTGTTTTTCTTTTTCCAAACTTGACACTTCTCATTTAAATAAAAAAAATGTTTAGGTCTATTTTGGTCTCATTCGTCCACAAAACTTTATTCCAATAGAATTCTAGCTTGTCCACGTGATCTTTAACAAATTGCAGCAATGTTCTTTTTGGAGAGCAGCTGTTTTCTCCCTGCAACCCTGCCATGCACACCACTGTTGTTCAGTGTTCTCCTGATGGTGGACTCATGAAGTTACTTACTGTTACATGCCTTGCTCTTGGTGTGATCTTTGCTGGTCGACCACTCCTGGGGAGGGTAACAATGGCCTTGAATTTCCTACATTTGTACACAGTCTGTGTAACTGTGGATCAGTGGAGTCCATATTCTTTAGAGATGGCTTTGTAACCTTTCCCAGCCTGATGAGCATGAACACCTCATTTTCTGAAGTCCTCAGAAATCTTCTTTGTTCTTACCAAGATACATTTTCACAAATGTGTTGTGAAGATTAGACTTTGCTAGATTCCTGTTAATTAAATAAACAGGGCACCCACTCACACCTGAATGTCATCCATTGATTGGCAACACCTGACTCAAATGTCATCTTCAAGTGTTCTGCCAATCCTAAAAGTTCACATACTTTTGCCACCTACATGCACTATCAAATCATTTTCCTCAATAAAAATGACAAAGACTAATATTTTGTCTCATTTGTTTGATTTGTCTCCCTTATCTACTTGTGTGCTAATATGGAATTGTGTGACAATCTGTTGAAGGGTTCACACACTTTCAAGTTTCAACTAAAATCCTATAAATACTTATTTTTTCTCTTTTTCATTTACACTTAGAGAAAGAAAAAACACTTTATCAATGTGGAAACTTTAAGTTACACAAACTGAACAGAACAGTGTCCACCCACTCAAATTACATCAGGAAAACAACTCTACCACAGAATCAAAGAACAAAAGCAAACTCTGTATAAATAACTTGGATGCACTTGGAAAGCCTTAGAAAGACTGTGACATGGCATGTCATTGCTCACACTATCAACTTTCAAAGCATTAAAAGAAATATCAGCTACAACAAAAATACGCAAAAGTAATGTACACTCCTTTCCTTTAGAGTACCAATGTTCAAATATAACTACAAAACAGTTCCTACTGTTTCACAGGCCAGATGTGAAATTGGCAACATTATTATTATGTAACACTACTATTGGTATATGACCTTTACGTTTCAAGAACTTGCAAACAACTGGACTGGACAAAAGTCTGGAGGATGAAGGATTATATTTCTTTTGAAAGAAGCCAACTAACAAGACACATGTGAAGAGTTACTGCATTAGCAAAGAAACTATGGAACTGGCAATGCATGTTTATAGAAAATCATATTGCATCACTTTCACATAAGACTAATACACCATGTAAAAGCAAACACTTCATTTCAAGCATCCTAGTCTGCATTTTCACACAAAAAATGTCTACTAAATCTTGAACACCAGTTCACCCACCTGTATAAGCAATCCATGTAGTCAGCCCCCTTACTGTATTCCTCCCAGTATCTATGATACATCAGCAGGACTTTCTCCTCAGACTCCAGCACTTTCTGCAAAAAGACACATACAGCGCCCTCCATAATTATTGGCACCCCTGGTTAAGAAGTGTTCTTTGGCTTATAATAAATTCTTTTTTAAGAAAAATAATATAGGACAATGCAAAAAGAGAGAAAATCTAAGCTTTAATTCAAGTGTCTTTATTTGGTGGGAAAAAAATCACACATTAAGAAATAAATATTTTGAATGAAATCATGTGTGACAATTATTGGCACCCCTGGTTTTAGAACTTTGTCCAACTTCCTTTTGCCAACAAGACCACAGTTAATCTTGCTGAAAGATCCAGTGATGACCCATCTTCAGCTTTCAGGCAGAGTCCACCAGATTCTGATTCAAAATGTCCTGATATTTCACAGAGTTCATGTATCCTTACAAGGATCCCAGGTCCTTTGGAGTAGAAACAGGCCCACAGCTTCACCAATCCTCCCCCATACTTAACAGTGGGCATGAGGTGTTTTTCTGTGTTCTCATCCTAGGCGTTACGCTTACAGTGTTTGTTGCCA
The DNA here is from genome assembly GCA_036984385.1 of Crenuchus spilurus. Lineage (NCBI taxonomy): Eukaryota > Metazoa > Chordata > Actinopteri > Characiformes > Crenuchidae > Crenuchus > Crenuchus spilurus. The sequence continues at coordinate 20,184 of BRDA01002271.1, forward strand.
AAAAGCTCTATTTTGGTCTCATCTGACCAAAGCATGCAGTCCCAGTTAAAACCCCAGTACCACTTGGCAAACTCCACCCGTTTACGCTTATGAGTATAACTCAGAAAAGGTTTTCTCCATGCATGCCTCTCAAACAGCTTGTTGGCATGTAGATAGTGCCTGATGGTTGTTTGGGACACCTCGTAACCCCAAGATGCTACCATTTGATTCAATTCTCTTACAGTGAGCTTTGGAGAACTTTTTACTTCTCTTACCATCCTTCTCACTGTGCGTGGTGGCAAGATACACTTGCGTCCCCTTCCAGGCTTGTTTGTCACAGTTCCAGATGTTTTGATGATTGCTCTGACTGTAGATAAGGGCATCTGCAGGCGAGTGGCTATTTTCTTGTAGCCATTGCCTGATTTATGAAGTTCAACACACATCTGCCTTACTTGAATAGTGTATTCTCTTGTCTTTCCCATGTTTAAGAGTGAGTAAAAGAAACAGGCCTTTGTGTGATGCCATATTTATACACCAAGGAAACAGAAAATTAATTACTAATTAAATGTTCCTAGATACTTTGATCCACTTTATAAACTACAGTATAAATGACAAAAATGGTTCAAATACATTTATTTCCAAGAAATTGTTAAGGGTGCCAATAATTGTGGAACAGGCCATTTTATGGGAAATAATTATTTCTTACTCACGATTTTTTCTTAATTTTTTTCACTTGAGTTGAAGGTTGCTATTTACTAAACTTTTTCAGAGTGAGATTATTCTTCTGCAATAAAAAATTTATTTATTTTAAGGCTTTTAACACATTTTAACTAAGGGTGCCAATAATTATGGAGGGCACTGTATTAGCAAGACATCTGCCTATTCATATGAGGCAGATTCCTGAAAGGCACATTAAGAGTGAGAATCATCATCAACATGACGGCAGTCTAGGTCATTCTCCCTTACCTTATACAACTGACGCACATGATTTTCCAGAAATATTTTTGTCTCTGTATATAGCCGTTCACCCAAGGGTTCTGGGTAGGCAACACACAAGGCGTAAATATCACTGATGGCTGGGTTAAAGAGTCTTTTGTAGACATCACAGCTTGGACATTTAGAAATATATAACATGTAACACATAAAATGTAATGGAATTACTATCACTTTATGATGGAACGTGGCCAGGGATGAGGAACTGAGGCCAAAGTCAACAAAGACAACAGATGAACCTGCTAAAAACCTGCTGAATTGAATCCAGTGTGTTTGATCTGATAGATCACCAAACTGTGCAGCACTCTGTCTCTCCATGACTGGAGCACCTCACCCCTGACCTAGTCTAATGTGAAAAAAATACTGCTTATAGATCTACAATTGAATAGAATATTTAATCTAATATTGATTCAACCCAATTAGCACATTTAAAAATGTTAAATTTCCTTACCCACTTCTCCATACTTAGATAAAGTAAGAACAAGTATCTTGATTTACTTTTACTAGTACTACTACAACTATACACACTTGGGTTTTGTTTTCACAAATAATTTTGACAAATACATTTCCTGAAATATGTAATCTCCTTCCAGATGTAAAGTAGGATACGAGAAACGATCATTCCATGTTGCTCTTTCCACATAGTCGAGCATCACTACAGCCCTGATGGTCGTCAGCAGCTTGTTCCAGGTCTCATCGAAGTCAACCACCCTCGGCTTTAACGACATTGTGTGGTTTCCTCTGCAGACTGTTATAATGGGGAGAATAGAACAAAAACTAGTACCAGTCAATTAACAGCAAAAATTGTCCAACATGTCTGAGACAGGTGCAATATGAATGGAATGAATAAACAAACAAACATTATCCATTCAACAGAGCATTGTTTATCACTGTTTCTGTATGTCAGGAGAAATAAAGCCTTTCTCAGTGTTGTATCATTGACAGATAATCAAGTTCTATACTTCTTTTTAAAAAAAAAAAAAAAGCTTTTTTTTTTGCTACAAGTTTCAACAAAGAAAATGTCTCCAACTGCATTTAGAGGAGAGTTTCTAAAACTCTGTGTGTAAATATTACTCAGTTAACAATGAGATGAGTCAGATATTGAATAATGTGGCTAATATGTGAGACAAGTTGATCAAGGTGAGAAAATCTAATAACTTTTGCTGAGAAAGGGGAGAAAGTGATCAGCATGGTTTTAATATAATAAACATATCTATAAGTAAATGAGATCAAGAAGAGATCATGTTCAGAATATTGCACTCAATGCAAATTTGCGGATCTGTAAGGCTGGTGAGTGAAATACATTGTGCAAGCTGCATAACGTCTCAAGCTGTACAACTCCTAATGCTGCGTAACATCTAAATATATAAGAGTTTGCCAAGTTAATGACTTCATTTTCTAAACAAATGGAGACAGTGGAGCTGTTGTGAAATCGACCTGTCTTGTTATGTCTGAGTTAAGTAACAGTCCAGGATATAGAAATGCCAACAAGTGACTGGAAGATCATTTCACCCAATCATAAACACAACAGCTAAAAAATCAGGGTGGGAATTACGTCATAAAAATGAGAATATAGTGAAAAAGTTCATAGTTGTTAATAATTTAATTCAAAAGGTTAACTGTGATGTTATATTCATTATGTAGAGTGGCATATCTGTGTTGTGTTTGTGTAAACTACTATTCCAACAGTATCAACATTAATACAAAAAGGTTTAGAACATGCAATGAATATAAACATGAGTTTAAGAATACATTTTTAACACAAATGAACTTTTCCTCTATTCTAATCTATGAAAATGCACTAACATGCAGTAAGCTAGATTCAGAAGTGTACACTAGAGCTGTAAACAGTGTGTTTATTTACTAAAACAAGGCTAACGAGCCTAACTGTAAAGAGGCCTAGCTGCTGTTAGCTAGTTAGCATTAAAGCTACCCTGGAATTTCAGTTTCGTTCAGGGAGCTGGACGTTGTAAAGATAGGAGTAAAAAGTATAGCAGGAATAAAGTAGCACGTGTGTAAAGTGACAGTTTCTGTGTAGTAAAGTTAATGTTACTTAACCGTCCTGACCCGGGACGTTAAAGTGCATTTGAACCGGGAAAGCAGCAGCTAGTCAGCTAAGCTGGCTCGCTTCACTACCGCAGCAGATTTCTCCTCTTTAACACGTCCTACCAACTTGACTTGTATGCACATAAAGCTCCAATAACGATGCCCACAATATATACGTGTCATTACCTCGGGGCCCAATGTCAGTGAGCTGATTAAAAGTGAAGTTCCCCCGCTGTCAAAAAGCTTGGTACCTTTCACTTAGAGCTCCTCCATCAGTCCTGAGGAAGACAACACTGAATCAGCTGGAGGGGTTTCTGCGCAAAATGAAACTGTGTATCTTACTTAAAAATGAACAACCAAGACAGAAACCGTTTTCAACGAGGTAGAACACAATTAAACATATAATTGTTGGCAAAATTGAATTTTTCTAAGGGGGTATTGGTTTTAAGTCGAATTCGTATTAATCAACTTACCCATATGTTGATGGTATCGCCGAGAACTACGGAATCCAGTTCAGGACGTAAAGCTGAGTGCAGGAGGCCAGCGAACGCTCAATGACATCAACCACTAGAAAAGTGTGATTAATACTTCTTTTTGTAAACAGTTGTCTTAGGGACGTGTCTGCTGTACTATATCCTAACTGAAGCATATATTTAACAACAATTAGGATCTAAAATCATCTAATGGACAAAACTGGGGGAAAATAATGCAGTGCTTCTAACAATGAAAATGGCATTTATAATTGCATATTTACTCTCTTTTTTCCATATCTCACCAAAGCTGGCGATCTAATTGGGCTAATCATTGAAGTTTACAGGTGCATCTAAAAAAATCTATATTATCAAAAAGTTAATTTATTTCAGTAATTCAATTAAAAAAGTGATACTCATATAGATTCATTACACACAGAGTGTCTACTTCAGGTGTTTATTTCTTTTAATGTTGGTGATTATGGTCTACAGCCAATGAAAACCCAAAAGTCAGTATCTCAAAAAATAGAACATTATATAAGACCAATTACAAATATATATATATATATATATATATATATGCATAAATGTTGACATACTGAAAAATATGTACTATATTCAATCAGTACTTGGTCGGGGCTCCTTTTGCATGAATTACTGCATCCGTGTGGTGTGGCATAGAAAGATGATCATCCTGTGGCACAGTGCCCACTGTGCCCAGGTTGCTTTGATAGTGGCCTTCAGCTTGTCTGCATTGTTGGGTCTGGTGTCTCTCATGACAATAGCTCATAGATTCTCTGTGAGGTTTAGGTCAGGTGAGTTTACTGCCCAGCACAGTGATACTGTGGTTATTAAAGCATGTGTTGGTACTTTTGGCAGTGTGGGCAGGTATCAAGTCATGCTGGATAAATGAAATCCTCACCTCCATAAAGTTTGTTAGCAGAGAGAAGCATGAATTGCTCTAAAATGTTCTGATAGATGGCTGCGCTGACTTTGGACGTGATATAAAACAGTGGACCAACACCAGAAGATGACACAACTTTTATTTAAAAGCCTCATTTCCCTTAAACAACACTATTCTTGCATTTATATATGTATATTTTTACTTACAAACAAAACTATATATATAAATGATAAAACTATAAGAAACAGCTAAATGTTTCTTAACTTTTGTTTCAAATCAGTGAAAAGATGTTTTATTCCAAGTAATTCTGGATCATTTCTATTGCTCCATTCATTATGACATGGCCAAATAAAGGAAAGTGCAGCTGTTATGCTTAAATTCTCTGAAAAGAAAATCCAAAAACTGGAAATATGTTTTTGGACAGATATGTCTTTAATGTTACCTCTATGTCTTCTCTTTTCTACACCTAACCACCAACTGCTCCCTGGGAGTCATGGATAGGGCTGCTCACCACTTCAGGCACATGTTCTCACAGCCTAGTGTATTCAATAGTGTGTGTGTGTGTGTGTGTGTGTGTGTGTGTGTGTGTGTGTGTGTGTGTGTGTTTCACTGCACAGATGAGTTAATTGTGGAGATCAAATTCCATTGTGTGCAAATCACATTGGCATTGAATCTAATCTATACTAGGATGAGCCCATTTACTTTCTTCCAGCTAGACACATCTCCCCTGTAAAAGCTTGACCCAGTTTTCATCCTTGGTCATAAATGTCATCTATGGGCTGAGCTTAAATATCCTCATTGGTTCAAGCCCATTTTCCCTCTTCTCTGAACTGAATCCAGTTTTCTTGACTCAATATAAAGTAGTTCAATAGTAAGCAGCCTTAATATTAGCAGTGTTAAAGATGAACTCATACACTATCCCCTGTAATACCAAAACAATACTGTTTTAACTGCAGTGGTAAACTCATACACTGAGAAAAAACTCAGACTGAGCAGCCTTGTATATCTCAACTGAATCATCACATGTAAAAGAAAGCTGATGTCCTGTGGATTAAGCCTATTATTAATCTAGTTTAGGATTAATCTTGCTCTTGCTCTGATCCTTTCACATGAGGTAGCTTAATTGACTGGATTACACTATACAGGTGCATCTAAATAAAATTGAATATCATAGAAAAAAGTTAATGTTTTTCAGTAATTCAATTCAAAAAATGAAACTCATACAGTATATTATATAGATTCATTATACACAGAAGGCTCCCCAAAACCATCACTGATTGTGGAATCTTCACAGTAGACCTCAAGCAGCTTTGATTGTGTGTCTCTCCACTTCCTCCAGACTCTGGGACCTTGATTTCCAAATGAAAGCAAACTTTTCTTTCAGTGATGGTTTGGTTAGTCACGTTATCTGCTGGTGTTGGTCCACTGTGTTATGTTACATCCAAAGTCAGTGCAGCCGTCTACCAGGACATTTTAGAGCACTTCATGCTTCTCTCTGCTGACAAGCTTTATGGAGATGTGGATTTCATTTATCAGCAGGACTTGGCACCTGTCCACACTGCCAAAGGTACTAACACCTGCTTTAATAACCACAGTATCACTGTGCTGGGCAGTAAACTCACCTGACCTAAACCTCACAGAGAGTCTATGAGCTATTGTCAAGAGGAAGATGAGAGACACCAGACCCAACAATGTAGATGAGCTGAAGGCCACTATTAAAGCAACCTGTGCTTCCATAACATCTCAACAGTCCCACAGGCTGATCACCTCCATGTCACGCCGCACTGATGCAGTAATTCCTGCAAATCAAGTATTGAGTGTATACTGTTCATACTGTTCAGTAGAACAACATTAATGTATTAAAATCATTTTTTAATTGGTCTTATATACAATATTATATATTTTTGGAGATCTTAACTTTTGGCTTTTAGAATGACTGTAGACCATAATCATCAACATTAAAAGAAATAATTGCTTGAAATAGACTCTCTGTATGCAATTAATCTATATAATATATGAGTTTCACTTTTTGAAATGATATACTGAAATAATTGTGATGATATTCTAATTTATTAAGATGCACCTGTATGCAAAGTAATACCAAAGTAACTGTTTTAGCCGCAGATATAAACTCATATACTCTGTGTGTGGGTGGATCCACTGACCAGCCAACATGTTTTTAAACCACCTTATTACACAGTTCACTTCAACTTACAAGCACAGTGAGTTATCCCAGTTCTTATAACTGAATACACCACACAGAACAGGCTTGTATTTCACTGCAGGGATTTTCCTGTTTAGTGTATTATTATAGCTGTAAATGTTCTTAGATTTATAAGCAGTTGCTCCACAACTGCACTCAGCATTGTGTCAATGACTTCCTTTATTCACCAGTGAAATTATGGGACACAACAATGTGCTATGACTTTAAATTTTTTCCTGTGTAAGTAGTCAGTCTGGGACCTTTTCATGTACTGTGTGAAGACCTCTACGATGAACCATATTTACTGTTTATGGTGTCGGTCATTTTGTAGTGCTGTTCAAATTCTCAGTATATTGTTACCGAAAATGCACTGTAAATATAGTGCACAACCAATGTACACTACTTACCAGCTAATGTACCACAATGTAATGTAAATATAATTATAATATATTATATAAATGTAATATATTATAATTACAATTATTAATATAAATATTGACATTTCGTTCAGTAATTTTATTGATAACGTAACTATAGAATAAAATATTAGATTTATATTTATAGTCATGCCAAACTACATTAGAACTACATTATGGTCTCAAACACTTTAAGAGGGCAAGAAATGAAAATCATGAACTCTTGACAAGACACAGCTGTTAACTGAAAGCCATTCCAGGTGACTACCTCATAAAGCTGACTGAGAAAATGCCAAGAAAGCTGCCATCTAAGCAAGAGGTGCCTACTGTGAAGAATGTAAAATATAAACATATTCTGGTTTGTTTAATACTGTTTTGTTTACTAAATAATTATATATGTATTTATTCATAGTTTAGACTTTAGTATTAATCTACAATGCAGAACATTTTAAATAATGAAAAACCACTGAATGTCCAGAAGGTGTGTCTAATTAACTGACTGGTGCTGTATATATTATTAAATGATAATACAGTACTATGTAATAGATTGTTTATATGGCAAAAGGTCAAAATGGTTTGTTTAAGTAAGTGTTGTGCTCTTGTCTTCGCCCACTGTTGCCCTGTATACTGTTTTGTGTAGAACATTCTAACTAGTGATTGGTGAAAGAGTAAACACATGCTTGTGTATTGCTTTTGTGTATGGTGTAGTTTGGGAATGTGCCATTTGCGACACACAACTTTTCAACTGAATTGTATAATATATTTTTCTGCCACCAGGGAGCACTGCAGACAATCATTTGTTTCTTTAGTCCCGCTTCATAGAGCCAAAGACCAGAATACAGATCATTACAATCCATTTAAACTCCTGGCTTTAAGCTTTTTTATTTAACTCATTTAGCTGCACTCATAAGTAACTTTTTTCAAGTTTAAACTTAAATTGTTATTCTTTGCAGTTGATGATGTATACAGTGTTTTAAGCAAGTTTACTATTTTTGGTTTTAACAAACTGATATATTTTTAATAAACTATAAAATAAAATAATGTTTTCAGAACACATATTTGTTTAATAGAAATATTAAATGATTTTATGCTGAGCTGAAAATGTATTGACTGTTTGCTTAAAAGTAAAATAAAAATAAAAAGTGTGACCACTAATAAAAGCAAAAACAAAATCTTGTGTAAAATGATTAACTTAAGTGGCCAATAAGCTTTTAAAAGCCTCAGCAGTATTGATACACAATACTGCATATACGTGTACATGTGTAACGCAGACTAATGGAAGGGATGCAGGCGAATACAATTATGAACATGTGAATGAAGATTTAATAGTGAACAAAAGCACAACTGACACACTAAACACAAAATGCTACACATAGTATAACACAATGACCAGCAGCATGACAAAGAAACACAGGCTATGTATAGGAAGGCTAATATTGACATAAGTTCTGGGGAACAGGTGAACGGGGCTGCCCCCGTATATAAACCCTGTCATCTCTAAAATGACACATCACTCAGAAAACTAAAGAGAATGAATGTGAGCACTGGACACTTTATGTGAGAAATATTTTCTGACCTTAAGTCAGTAAAGAAGTTGAGAGGAGGAACAGTCAAGAAATAAGGTGGCAATGGAGCCACACACAAGCAAGAACAAAACAAAGTGAACAGTGGTCAAGGTAAAATTACAAGAGAGGAGCAAAAGTACAGGGCTTAGTGCAACTCTAGCAGTTTACCAGCACTGTCGGTCAGAGTCAGGGTGTGAACTGCAGTGCTCATGTCCGTTTATGTAACCTCTGGCCTCTAAAGCGAGCAATCTGGGGCCTTGTGTGATCACGGCGGCTGACACCGTAGTGTGAAGGCATGGGGATGAGGCAGGCTTGTGTTTTTTCTGCTTCTGGAGCCCCGGGGTCCACAAAGAGACACTTGTCTGTCTGGCTCCTGACTGTTTACCGTCTGTTTTTTTTTTTTTATCATTTTTTTTTTTTATTGGTGGGTTGTGGAGGGGTGGTTCATGGAAGGATTTTTTTTGTACAGCAAGATTTACATATGTGAAATAAACTGACCTGACTGTAAATATGACAGTTTATGATAGACAGGTGAAATAAATTATTTTCTTAAAGCCCTGTCCTGGGCTAGGATAGTGTATTGCCAGCCCTGTGCCAGGTGAAGGGGTAGGAGACTCACTGCATCCCTGATCAGGATTGGGTGGAAGGTAATTGATGGATGGATAGATGCACAGATGGATGGATTTTCTTTAAGGGACAAAGTAAAGCACACCAATGCTATATACTACAATAATAGATTAATACTATAATACAGTGGAACCTCGGTTTTCATCATTAATCTGCACTAAAGTGTCTGATGATCACTGAAATGAATGATAACTGAAGCAACATTTCTCATAAGAAGTAATGTAAATTCAACAGTCGATTTGGTTCATTTCTCACATCAGAATTGAAATTCTCAAAACTATTCGCACAATCTCCACATCTCCTTGTCACTTGTGCACATCATAATAGCGTTTCTCATTGTGTTTCTCATTTTGCAAATGCTTTAGTACATTCATGCAAATGGTCAAGTAGAATTATCTGCTGTTTTTTACATTATCAGTTGCTTATGTCATGTTCATCAATATATGTTCTACTGATTGTCTGTTAAATTGTCTTTCCCTCCAAAACATTTAGGCTTTTTGTCATCGCCTAGGTCATTCCAATCAAAAGTACTGAACATGTTCTCATATCGCTCAGGCATCATTTGTACATGTCAATGAATGTTTTTGGTGAATTTTGGTAATTTATCCTAAATTGATTCAATTGTTGAATCTTGGCTTTTTTATTTAAGACGGGGAATTTGTGAATGTTTAGATCAAACGATAGTCAAATAGCTCTCAATGACACCAGATGAGCATGAAACAGCTCTATAAAGTTCCATTTCAAAGACATGGTGACAGAGTGAAAGAACTACAGTACCAGTATGCAGCCGACAGGTAAAACCCTTCTACATACTGACACATTTGCTGTGGCTGAAACATCGGTAACTGTTTCTTTTCCAAAATGAACATCATATGTACTTCATTACTCCTTTTGTGCTGTAGTGTATAATAGATCTGTAATCAGGAAAAACGCTCCACACTTTTATACCTGTAAGAGGCTTCAAACTTGAAAAAATCCAGAAGGCTTGGTCAAAACATTGTTAGCCAAAGGGCTACGACTGATGTACCAGGCCAACAGGGAGGAAACATCACAATGTGTGCTGCTTACACATATTCCCATTATAGGGCCCTACGACATACAGCATCTCGTTACATTCTTGTACACACTCTTATCTCTGATAATGAGAGGCTAAGAGAGGTGTGATGCAAGAGGATTTGCCCAAATATGTGTTTTTTGGGATAATGTGAGTTTTCACCACTCTAACACCATCAGGCAATGGTTTACCATTCATCACATGATGTTGATGGAGTTCCTCCCACCCTGTTCTCCATCACTAAACCTAACTGAGGAGCTCTTCTCAGCCTGGAGATGGAAGGTGTACAATCAGCAGCCGCACACCCAGATGAACCTGCTGACTGCTGTGGATGCATCTTGTGAGGACATCACAGCAGATGCCTGTAGAGGCTGGTTTAGACACTCCAGGAGATTCCTTACACGCTGCATTGCAAGAGAAGATATTTAGTGTGATGTGGATGAAAACATGCGGTCCAACAGAGAGGAGCATCAGGATGTACAGAAAAGGAAGCTCTATAACTCCTTAAGTTGCTGTCTCAGGTTGTTTTGAATGTTTAGAGGACGTCTGTAATTTTGTAGTTTTTGTACTGTGTTGTATTTTGCTGCCAGTTGTCTGTCTTTTAGAATATCAGTCTAATTGTTTTGTCAAAAAATTACAGTGTGAACAGTACAGCAAAATAATATTTCTGTATAAATTTGATTCCAGTCCAATTTCTTCAGTCATGTGTAACTGTGTGTGCTGTGTAAGTTTGTATTTTGTGTGTAACACATATCATTTCAACTGATAAACCACAGAATATCCAGCGTTTCTGTAATCAAGAGCTGACAACATGACTAAGTATTCTGACGGCCTTGTTCATAGGCAATGACACTCAGACTAGACATTCTGATGGCACTGACTAGTTGATTGACATAAATATTTGCTTTTGAGGCAAAGACAAAGAATTTTGAGTGAGATACAGACTTTTGCAGGTGTTTCATTGAGTTTTGCTGTTTGCACTAACTGTTGTGAGAAATGCACGTGTTGTGATGAGAATGTTAATCATGATGTGAGAAAAGTACCAAATCGACTAAGAAAAACTGTAATCTGATTCTGATTTGTTTGTTGTGAAATTACTGGTGAGTCACGTGGGCACGCCAATGATGAATAACTGGGATAAAATTGCCCTGACAAAAGGTTGATAACTGAATTGTACAATAAGCAGGGCAAACGATAACAGTGGTTCCAATGTATTATAAACATTTATGATATGAATAAATGTTTCAGGAACCTGTTGATGGACCTAATGAATCATATTATTATCGGCACTTCAGACCGATATTTAGATATGACTAACTTTTCAAACTGTTGATGTTTTTATTGTAAGAACAGAATGTTTAGATTACTAAAACTTGAAGTAAACAGGTTATGCAGTCACAATCAGGGTTCTAAATTAACACCCGCCAACCCGCCAAATGCGGGTAAAAAATCATTTTGGCGGGTGTTAATAAAAACGTACTAGCCAATTTTGCCAGTGATGCAAGAGGCATCATTCATTCATTCATTACATGCATGATACATAAGGCTCCGTTCTCTGTCATTTATCCCCTGGCAGTACTTCCTACATTTCCCCATGAACACTATATGCCTTAATGCTACGTCATGACATTATACACTCAGTTTAATGCACGCGCAGTTTGTAGTGAACATAACGCTCTGAAGACGTGGTTATAGATAGATAGATAGATAGATAGATAGATAGATAGATAGATAGATAGATAGATAGATAGATTGATTGATTGATTGATTGATTGATTGATTGGTGATCAAAAAAGTTAATTTAGAACCCTGGTCACAATATCTGGATTTTATAAATGTGTGTATTAGCATATTGGCAGATGTTTTTAGGTTTTAATAAAGATAAAAAAATAAAAATAAAAATATCAGGTCTCATCACTGGCACACAGCTCCCATATCAGTGCATTGCTGGATTATGGCAGCAATACATTTACAATGGATTGGATGTAAACTGGGCACTTTAACAAATCTCCAATAGATTATCTAAAGATGTACTTACCTAAACTTGATTGGCACACAACAGCTGTAGGTTTAGCTTTTGTTGAAGTTGAAGTTACAGATGCGTTTGATTTGACAAAACCCGTGATGTACATTTTATACGCAATGGGCCTGATGTTTATTATCTTCAAAGAGTCAAGTAGGGTGAAAGAGGGCACCAGAAGAGGCAAAAACCAGGGAAACTGAGAGACTGAGAAGGAGAGAGAGATTGAAAGAGGGAAAACAGATGGGGAAATAGAATTTCGGTATGTGTGTATGTGTATGCTTTAGAGAAAGGGAGCCTCTTATACTGTCTCAGCAGGAGCTTGGCCCGAGCTTCGGCCTAGTCTCGTCTGCCCAGCGGGGGCCTTTCCTGTACTGGCTGCCCAGGGGAGGGGCACCTGCCCCAGCCACAAACACTGGAGCAGAGGTAGGGGGGTGTGGACCGGGAGTGGAGGGGAGTGGAAAGGGGGTGATGGAAAGACACTCAGGAAAAGGATGTGTATTCAATTCTTGAAACACAGGTAGCAGAAAATTACAGGTTGAAATAGGATATATATATACAGTATATATATTCCCCTTTACATCTTGCTATGGTCTGTGACCTGCAATTCACTGTCTCCTACAAAACGAGCAATTTTGTACAAACATAGTCATGGTGGTTATTGTTGGACAGTTAAACGTACCAGCTCTTTTTGACTACCAAGATAAACTGACAGCTTATGGATTTGTGGACCTCCCTCAGGGCAATATTTTCCACTGTTTGGGCATGGTGGGTAAATACACATGTTTGAAGTTTATCACACACTCAATCACTGAGACTAGTTCAGTGAGGGAGAGAGAGAGAGAGAGAGAGAAATGGCCCAATAGTAATTGGACTAGAGTGGAACCTCAGTTTTCATCATTAATCTGTTCTAAGGTGCCTGATGATAACTAAAATGAACGATAAGTGATCCAATATTTCCCATAAGAAATAAAGTAAAATATATATTAAAAAATCTAAATATTAACAAAAATACATTTTATACAGAATAACTATAGTTTTATATACAGAACACTATGAGAAATAAATACAAAAGACTCATGAAATGGATGAAAGAATGTTTAACATCACTCTTACAGGTTTTGTGCTCTGTTTTAGAGAGTGCCAGTGTGGTTCAGCGGCAGCCTTTGTTTTGTACACCTGTTCTTGGGGTTCTCAGCATCTATTTGTTTTCACACCCATTTTCAGGTGGTAGCGCGACACGCCATTGCTTTAGTGTGATGTGTTTTAGTTTGTTTTGAGTGTTATCAATGAGAAACAAAGCCAGAGAAATAATGAGAAACAAATGAACGACAAAAGCAAAGGTGGATGCTTTGTTTTTGCGAAATTTGCAGCAAGTCACGTGGGCAAAATTTCCCCCAAAAAAGTTGAGGATAACCAGGGCAAACAATAACCGAGGTTCTACTGTATTCTGAAACTCCTGGAATAAGGCATTAAGCTCAAAGTTCACTGAAGATGGTAAAAAAATTATATGAAGCATCACTGTCCTTTAGATTTGAAGTAGAAACATTGGAGAGGCTGATGAGATTAAAATAATTCAGATAAAATCATGGACGCTTAAAAAACAGGAAAGAAATGTGAGCATGAGGAGAGATCAGTTTGTTCCACAGAAGTTCTTGGGGCTCTAATTGTGGGATCTGAACCTGGATTGTCAGTGCAGGATCCAAGCTGGCCTCATGTTGCTAAACCATACTGAGAAGGAGGTGGGAACAGTGGCTTGAGCAACTGTGGTCAGACATTTCATACAGGTAACTGGAAACACATGGCAAAGAAAGAGAGAGGAGAAAGATGAAAGAGGTACAACTTTGGGGTCTCATGCACCATCTTCTGAGCTCTGCTCTAAATCTGAAGCATTTAGTTTTCTAAACACAAGTTAAGCTTGGCTTAGACTTAATTCCACTATAAAATATATAGACATATTTTTCAATTATCTTACAGTGATGCTTACCGTATTGTTTAAACTTATACTAGTGCATTCAATAATTAGAATATAGTGAAAATGTTCATTTATTTTTATTTATTTATTTATTTATTTTTCATTTTATAATTTATGTCTAGTTTTTTTGCCAATTTTTATCCCCTTCCCAATGTACTGGTAGCCAATTAGCCCATCCCCTCCGTTAGGCCTCTCCCCATCACTTTTGCAGTGTCCCTGACTCACAACTGTTCACAACATTTCAAAAATGAGTGAGGCCAGTGTTGTTACACAGCGCCAACTCACAACTTCTTCTTCTCAGCACTGATCTTGGCACTCACGCTTGCAAGTGAGTCCTAGTCCTAGTTCACATCATAAAGCAAAAAATCTACAGAATGGCGGCTCGTATCTTGGAAAATTCTTAAGTTGATTCACTCATAAGTCAATGTTTCACTGGGTAATAAATATATACTATATCTAATGTTTTAACATATAAAAATATTACATTGTTACAATATTACTTACAATATTACAATATTATTATTGTTTATTTTCATTTAAGGTAATTTTAACACTGAATGAGCTCTATGTAACACAGTGAATCTGCACTCTCTTAATGTTTTTGAACAAACAGTGTGACGCAGTGTCTGATCATAAGTACAAGCCTATGAAAAAAGATGAACTAGCATAATTATGAGCAGATTATTTTTTTATGAAAAATGAATGATGTTGTAATAAACTGAATTCTGAAATTAAAAGTATGTTTTTCATCCAAAATAATACAAAGTACAATAACTACAAGTTTACTGTGAAGCTTTAACACTATTATATGACAACACCAATGCAATGACACCCACTGTAGACTTCTACTGCCAAAGTAAGCACATTTAGTAAAAGTCTGCTGGTTTGTGTGGGTATTTTGGCCAGACTGGCCTTGTGATGATGTCAAGACAATGATGACGATGTCAGCAGCATGTAGCAATATTTCAACTCTTTAACAACCTCATAATTCAAAAGATCCAGTGGTCTTCCATGGAAGCACTGGTCAAAAGTTTGGACTTCTATTTAATGTTTTTATTTTTATCTTTTTTTCTCCTACATTGTAAATGAATACTGAAGTCATCCAGACTATGAAGGAACACATAATGAATCATGTAATAAACTTAAAAGTGTTAAACAAACCAAAATATGTTTTAGATTTTAGATTCTTTAAAGTAGACACACAACTGATGTCTCAAACACAGTAAGAGGCAAGAAATGCAAGTCATGAACTCTTGACAAGACACAGCTGTTAACTGAAAGCCATTCCAGGTGATTACCTCATAAAGCTGACTGAGAAAATGCCAAGAAAGCTGCATCTAATCAAGAGGTGCCTACTTTGAAGAATGTAGTATTTAGTATTAATCTACAATGCAGAAAGTTTTTAATGATTTAATCATTAAATAATAATTAAAAAAAACACTAAATGTCCAGAAGGTGTGACTGGTACTGTACATGTATTCAATTTGGAACATTTTGTGTGATACAGGTGATTTACTAAAAGTACATTCAAAATTCTCAAAGAAAAAATCTTCTTAGACCTGGAATTTCTAATGACAGCAGTACTCCAGTGGTTTATAGTCTGTCCCATTTGTTATCATATTTCTTTGGTTTGGGGGGAAATAACTTTTTAGGCAGCACAACCCACCTATTCAAATGTTAATCTCCATTATATAGAATGTGGTAATAACATTACATTTGTTGAGTTTTGTATAACTGAGTATATTTTAATACATAATGTCAATGTTTTGGTACAGAGTTGTTCTCAGAACTCATTATAATTATCTCATTATCATTAACTCATTAAGTCCATATCTGCTGTAACAAATTTGACAAAATTTGATCTACAATATATTTTTGTTTTATGTTCTCTTCTTGTTTCTAATCCCATATGCTATTATAAAGTGAATCTACTGTCTTCAACATAAATTCCTACACAGACTTCAAAAATGACCCAATGCTTTGGACCCCTATGTAACACACACACATGCACACACAAATACACACACACATTTATTTCTGTGAATTGTGAGGAAATTACATAGACTTACTCAAATATTAAATCCTAACCTTAACCTCAAAACATGTCTTCAACTTAACATTTCATGATATACTTTGTAAATTGGAGAGATTTGCAGCCCCTGCAAGGAAAAAAGATCCCCAGAACCTGAGTGTTTACACAGGTTTTGGTACCCACAATGTGGTTTAAACCTGGTACATACACACAAACACACTTTGGTAATACTATACTAGTGAGGACATTCCATTCAGTGTGTAATACTGAGTAAAAATAAACCTGAACCTCAACTTAACCTTTACAACCAAAGGTTAGTGCTTCTGCTCTTTACATTTTTCACAAAAAAAGTTTGTAATGAAAAAACAGCTGTTGTGAGGACCAACAAAATGTCCCCACTTTTACTGATGTGACATACAGTCTTATCATTATGAGGACTTTCAGTCCCCAGCAGGGAGAAATACAAGGACACTCTACTACACAAACCTCACTCTGTCCAACAATATTTGTTCATGTACATCAGAGTTCAGCAGGCAGGCTGACACAGTGCTGCCTTTCAAACATACACAGACATGACACACACACACACACACACACACATACACACAACCACAAACATGAGCTCTTTCACACACATGCTACTCACATACAAACATCACAGGCAGAGCATGAACATAGTGTGCAGATAAAGTGCAGACATTTACATATCAGCATTACATATGGCTGAGTAAAGGAGGGGAACAGGTTCAGGGTGATTATTTGATTGAAGGGAAATGCAGACTTTATCCTACTGTCGACCTAATTCAGTGAAGAAAAAAAAAGTACCCAAAAGTACTGTTAAAGAGCACATATCATGCAAAGCCAATTTTTTGTCTTGATTTTTTATTTAAGAACTGAATGGAACATTATCACTGTTTCAGAATATATCATTCCATCCCAAATCCATACAGTACATAGAGGTGTATCTCCAAAAATTACAATACCATGAAAAAAGTTTAGCTGTGTTCATAATTTAATTAAAAACGTGTCATAAACTATTATGTATTATAGTTGTGCAGCAATAGCATAGCAATGCTTTAGCGGTAACACCTTATAATAACTTTCATGAATAAACCATTAACTAATGATTAATAACTGTGAACAAATATTTATTATATAATAATAATATTATTATTATTACTATTATACCTTGAAATATTTCCCCACCAATAGTCAGGCTCAGACTTATATTTTAGGACACAGAAATAAAATGCATGTAAAACATGTAAAGCATATACTTTTTTCATGACTACCGGTATATATTATTATATGCACCACAAATACATGTATATTATTGTGACTATACCTCATGCAAAGCAATGCATGGAAAAAAGGAGAAAAAACACAATGCAGCTCATTTGTAAAGACAAATAACTGTTCAAAGACTGAACTTTCAAATACAGCAAAGGTTTCATATCTTTAAATGTCTTTTTTCAGAGTGAATGTTTTCAGTCAGGAAAAAAACAGGAAATACAATTAAGTTGGATTTTTTTTTTTTTCAAAATAACAAAATCAATGCTGCCAGTGTGACTATTATCACTGCTGCAACTTTATATCTTTATTCCTGCTTTAAGATCTACTCAGTAAAAACTAAGCAAACCATCAATATATTGGGCTGATTGTTCCACACTCACTTATAGAAACAGAATGAAAGTGTGATGATACATTAATGTTATTAACTATGTAATTAAATGTAATGTAATTAAACTTTTTAATAAGTTAATTTTATATATATATATATATATATTTTATAATTTAATTTTTAACAGATTTTCTCACCAATGTGTTTGGTAACCAATCAACCCACCCATTACGTTTACTCTCTCTGTCACTTGTAATGTTTCTGACTATAGGAGGGTGCAGACTAACACAAGCCTCCTCCAACATGTCAAGTCAAGCTCCGCCTCTTTTCCAACTGCTGCTGATACATAGCTGCCAGGCAGCCAACATGCTTGGAGAAAAGTGCAAATCCCCAGTTCTAATGGATTGGTTGCCGACATTACTTAGCAGTACTGGGGAAAGAGTGCCATCTTACCCACCCAGAGAGAGCACGGCCAATTTTTGTTCCCTCGGGCCCCGACCTATGGTAAGCCGCATGATCTGAGATTCATACTTGCGATCCTCAGACCATAGTGACAGTGCCTTACTCTGCTGAGCCATTCAGGGTTATATTTTATACTGTATTACGTATGTTTATTGTATTTACTAAGAGTCTCTTTTGACACCTCTTTGTATTGCTTCACTGTCCCTTTGCTCATGTAACACTTTGAATTTCCCCCACTGTGGGGCTAATAAAGGATTATTTTATCTTATCTAACTTTGAAAAGTACACAGTAAAAGTACTACCAAACACATTTATGGTTATTTTCTTTAAAAAGGTGAACCAATACATATGGACAGAACAATTTTTCCACCCACATACAACATACATACACAAAGTCCAGCAGCCTAATTATGATTTATTCTCTTCAAAGAGCAAATTCCAGTGAAAATGGTGCTGTAGCTTTAAGCCATATTCAGATATATGGATTTCCTCTTCATTTAGACTAATAATGAAATGGGACCACTTGGCTGTTAAATTGTTCACACCTGTAATGAAAATGTCCCTCAGGCAACTTGTGTTTTGTCTTTTTTGGTGTCTCCTGAAACAGGTGTTGTCCACAGTTCAGTCCATCAATTTGTCATCATGAGTCGTCTGCTAGGAAGGGGGTGGTTTCCATTAATGTTTGATTGAAAGCTTTGTAGAAATACTTAAAAAGCACAAAACGCCTCATATTAAACTTGTTGGCTGTTTGCATGATGTCTGATATTTAAATACTTTAATAGAAGGAAAAAAATTAATATTAATTACTTTGTTAATTTATCATGATTTTTTCCCCAATATAATTTGGGACCCTTGGTCCATTTGTCACAAGGTAAAGTGCAGCTGGCAGTTGGCAAATGATCAAAACTGAACTAAAGTTGCATTTTGAAATCCAAAACTGTCTATGTAGTCTCACAGTCATGTGCTCTGGGCATTTGTGTACATATTAGTAGACTGAAAGAAGGTTTTCATTGATGGACAGAGTTGCCCTTTTGGCAAAGTGGAGTAGCTACGCTAGTTAACCGCTTGCTGGTCCGTTGCCGTTTGCCTGTAAGTAATGTGTAGAAAAATGGATTTACACATGAGTTCCCATATGTTAGTAGTGTCAGAATACGGTTCACGGTGACCTGGGTGCCTACGGGTACCCTGCGTAGAACATCTGGCCGATAAAGTGGTAGTAGTTGCCAGATCCAGAATGGGAGGAAACAGGCCCAAAATGCAAGCACAATTCCCAGGATAAGAAGCAGGACTTTGGGTCGTGGAGTACGGGGTGGGTAGGCATTACTTCCTCCAGCCCAAGCTGGCTGTGTTTGAGAAACCCAGTATAGCCTCCCCAGGGCTGCATACAGACCCCCAATGGCCAGTCCTGGTCCTAGGATACTGGTGCAGAACAGCACGCTGAGGTAGGCTTTAGAGCTTTGTTCATCCCATGCTGGAACACAGAGCTTTCCCTCTTGGTTTTCCCCGTCCTCCAAATGTAGGGTGATCATCATTGGCAGACTCAGAGCCACAGCAAGGCCCCAGGCTAGAGCCACACGAAGTAGGCCAGAAGAAGGTGCTGAAGATGCAGCCAGAGGGTCAGCTACGGCCCGGTATCGGTCCAGGCTCATTGCGGTCAGAGTGAAGATGCTGGCGTGCATAGTAACAAAGTCCAGGCTGAGAAGGAGCCGGCAGCCAAGCTCACCAAATGCCCAATCAGATGCCAGGCTGTCGTACACAATGAATGGTGCAGTGAAGAGGTAGAGCAGATCCGCTAAAGCTAGACTCAGAACCTGCAGGTGAAGAAAGGAGGAGGTCGAGGAGGAAGAAGAGGAGGTGGGAGAGTGGGAAGGGGAAGAGGCTCTGAGGCAAGCAGGAGTTAAACAGCAGTTAGGTGCCATTTGTCTCCTTCTCGGGCCCCTGCGACGTTGAATCAGTAGCCCCAGAGTGTAGAGGTTTCCCAGAATGCCCAGCAGGGAAAGAAGAGAGAGAGAAAAGCAGAAAAGAGCAGTAGAGGCCACACTCGGGGATGGAGAAAGTGATGGAGAGGAGGAGGGGATAGAAATGTTAGAGAGGAAAGGAAAGGTATAAGATGGAGAAGGAGAGGAAGAAGCAGAAACTTCCATTTGGTTTGGAGAGAGGAAGCTTGAGAGCAATAATGATAAATGTTAATGTGTAATGTTGAATATTAATCTCAGATGGGATTTTTTTGTGAGAAAAGAGCTGTTAGAGGGTCAGAATAATAAAGAATAATAAAGAGGATGTTACTACTCTCCTTGGACAGGAAGAAAAAGAAATAAATTATGAGAAACCTTTCAGATTATGGGTAATATATTCATACAGCCAATTCAGGGCCAAAATATGAAGCTCTGCTTTTAAAATATTAAAGAGTTTGCATGTTGAAAAATGCCAAAATCACAGTATCATGGTATCATACACCAATCCAGTTTTGGTGATCTGCTGCCTTAGAGAATTTAAACCAACTCTAATCTATATCCAGGTAATCAAGTTCTTGAGGTTCCCAGTTGAATTGGAACTATCAAGAGCAGAAGACTATGAGGATCAAGGCACCTCTGATGTACAGTCAAAAATAAACTTTATATAGAAGCATCATCACTTCAACATTGTTCATTTTAAGTCTGTAAATTCATCATTTGTGGCATTGCCTTAAGTTCTACCAAAAAAAAAGTATCTCCTCATGATATCAATCATACAGAGAGCAACGCAATTGTCTGATCAAACTAATCGCAGCCTATCATAACAATCCCTATCACTAGGGATGCACTGAATATTTGGCAACCAAATTGTTTATAAGTTACAGTTTGGAGCTGAAATGGAAGAAGACAGCAAACTACAAGCACACCCTTTACTAATCTGCACTTCTTATGATGAAGCCAGAATACAGCCGCTTAGATTTGTGTTTGTGCTCTGGCAGCTGCAGTGATCATCTCACAATTACTGTGAAGTGATGTGAACATCCATGTGGCTTACATCATTCATTTTAGACATTTTCATCATTTTGTTTTAATGAAATATTAGTAATAATGTAACATACATGCATCTTCATACATATTCATATATTATTGTCTTTATTTTATATACAAATAACAATAATAATCAATGAATGTTATTAAACCTAATGATGTCAAACCAGCTTATTGTTTGGTTACTAATTTTACAATCATTTGTATAAACGAAAAACTGAGTTTGGTCAAATGATTCATTTTGTTCAGTTTGTTTCGATTTCAGACAAAAATGTTAATTTCAGTGCATCCCTAATAATCACAAGCCATTTTAACATGTGATAATCAGTCTAACATCAACCATGGTTCAGTTGATCACACAGTCAGTTTGTTCAGTTTTTATGACTATAATACACTCAATTAAAGCTCTTTTTAATTGGTGTTTTAAGTCTTAATGTGTGTTTGACTGATTTTTAACTATGATAATGTAGTCACTAACATATTTTAGTTTAGGTTGTGAATCATCTTACGCTTAAGAGATTGACCGTAAATAGCCACCCAGACACTGTTTGTAACCTTACATTCCCCTCTGGACCCCTGTGTCAGAGCTCTACTCTGTAACTTCATCCAGGAGAGGATCAAAGGCAAGTCCTGGGGCAAATTTACAAGTGTTGGTGGGCTTAAGGGGGTGGGGTGGAGGAGCTGTGGAGCACATGGTGGCTCACACTCTTGTTTTAAAGATGCACAGATACGGTTTTAAAGCGTAATTACTGAATTAATTAGAATTCATGAAGTGAAATTAAAATACTATGCTCATCCTTCAAAGAACAAGACAACATTAAAATATTTCTTTCTTTCTACCTTTTTTACTGAGGTTGCTTTAATAAATAAACTCAGTTATGCCTAATCATGTACACTCTTAAAATAGATGGTTCTCCAAGGGTTCTTTAGAAAAGAAAATGGTTCTATACAGAACCATGAACACTCAAAGAAGCCTTTGAGTTCTTTGCATGATGAAAGGGTTATTCAGATTGATGAAGAATGTGCTGTAGATGGTTCTATATAGCAGCAAAAAAGGGTTCCTCTATTATTAAAAGCTTCAACATTGTAACTACAGCAGAATCATTTTCAAAAAGGTTCAGTATAGAAGCATCTACAACACATACCTCATCAATCTGAAGAACCGTTTCACAATGGGAAGAACCCTTTATTTACGAGAAGGATTCTTTGTGTTCATGGTTCTATGTAGAAACATTTTTTTTTACCAAAGAATCCTTAAAGAACCATGTTTTAAGAGTGGACTGTACATGATTAAACACATCTATAAGTTATTTATGTTACAGTAGTAAAAGCTAAATGGTTAGTGGCTGCCTTGGGATCGCACTGTGAAATGGGAGATGGAATATTTTATAACAAAAAAACGTAAATATCAAAAACTTGTTCAATACACAGCAAATTTGCCAATATTAACAGTGTTAGTGTTAAATGAACACTATGAGTGCTAAATTTGAACACTGGCAGTGTTAACATGGGCACTGTTACTGAATATTGAACATGTTTTTGATATTTGTATATTTTTTATTTGACTGTTTTAAACTATTTTGTCATTCACAGTGATGTACAGTATTTAATAAACATTGTTAAACACAGTAGACTGTACTGCAGAGCTCTGGGTCATAACACTGACATTATTCAGAAAAGCAGTTGAATCTGAATGTGCAGACAACTTTAATAAATGTGACTAAAACAAATGACTGCTTAGTAAAAGGGATTCTTACCTTCTGTGTTCTTCTCTCTCACAGGCAGAGCGTCCTCACACCACAAAGAATCTCCTCCATCCTGTCCTCCTATTCTGAACTTTCTGTCCTGAAGTTCAGATGGTTTTGTTAAAGCTTTTCTGCAGCAAACTTTCAGCTCAGACCGTCTGAAGCTCAGCTCGTCTCCTCTGACTCATCTCATATCTCCGGCCAGAGGAGGGAAGGATGGAGAAGGGCGGGGAGGGACCGGGGGGTGGGAGTAGTGGGGATGGTGGTGGGGTATGCTGGTCATGATGAATCCATAAAGGGGAAAGCACAGTGCGTGAAGTATTGTCATATGTAGAGTATTTGTCTCTATAGTTATTTTATTTATTTTTGCTGCACATGTAAATAAGTGAGCAGTTGTAACAGAGTGCAAAATGGCACAACCTGACTGATGTACTGGGCAAAGATGATAACATCTTAGAACCCACTAACTTCAGGGGATGTTCCAGAGTGTAACTAGATCTACAAAATCATATAGGAATGTATTCATGTATCAATTCTGCTCTCTTTTTGTAAATAGGTTTGAATATGATATCAGCACAGCAATGATTTTTACTGTAAATACTGCCAGAGCTCAGTTTGCATGTTTGCATGTTCTCGTCACCATACACACTTTTTTTCTCACATGCACAATATGAGAAGACAATCCCTACATTTACATTCTTATGTTTTTACACAATGCAAAATATTTTTACATTATTATTATTATTATTATTATTATTATTATTATTATTATTATTATTATTATTACTTAAATGTATTAGCAATATGCAATTTCAAATTCAAATTGCTATAGATCACTTGTGCTGATTTCCATCCAACGGGCATGAACACCCATTTAATTACTCTTATAGCGCTCATTTGGGTCTTTGTAGAATTTAAATTTAATTTGTAAATTGTGACTGTCCAAAGAAAAACAAGCATCTCTATTGTTTGTCATTATTAGTTTTCTGCATAATGTGAGCTCCTTTACAGTGTTTTAAAATTTCATTTCCATTATTCCAAAATTTCTCTCTCCATTAACTTACATTAATGTAAAGAAAGTTTTGCCTTCTCCTGTAAAGTAACCTTTTTTAGATGCTTATTTATCTTTGAGCAGCATTAATTAATGCATTAATTCAGAACTTTAGGTTCATATCATGAGATTTTGCTGTGTTCAGGGTTTAAACTGGCACTGTCTATGGCATGTGCTGGACCAGTTTTAGTGAACACATAATATCTAATATATTTTCTGGTGCAATAAGTTGCAGGAGCCAAAGTAAACTCTTTGAGGTCAGCATAGTAAAGCAGTTGTAAATGTCTGTTAACAAAATTTATATACCTTATCAATTGAAATGATTTGGGTTTGACTCACACAAAAATATTTTCTATAATAATTTTGAATGACATATTAAACTGAGTACTTACTTTAAAGCATTATACAAATAACCGCAGAACAAGTAATCATGTGTTTTAAATCCATTAGATTTCTAGAAACCAGATTCAACCCCTGATATAGAATAAACATTCCTGAGAAATGCTGGATGAGAACGGGATATTTTACTTTCCAAACCACAGGCAATGCGGTGATCTCAAAACCATTTAATCACATGATATACCAAACTGTACTCCCAGGACCATACAGAAACACTTTACCATTAATGGAAAGAAAATGTTTGAAAAGACAGTTTCATCTCCCTAGTCTTCCAAAACTTTTTACACAGTCATAGCAGAATATTATGACCACCTAACTAATAATGGGACCCTTGGCTTGGTGTGTTTACTAACACTTTCCTCACTGCTCCTCTGCTCATTATAGTTTACTGATCAACTGTTCCATATTGATTGCCCTGTACCACTCACCTGAACCATACTTCCCCTCTGGCATTAATGTCCCATGGGGCACCAGTTTTATGCCTTTGGGAAGCTCATTCTTGTTACAACTTCACTACAGTGGCTCAATAACATGCCACAAAGTTAGTGGTTTCTGAGATTCTGCCTCCACCATGCTTCACCTGGTACCCTGCTATCATGCCCTTTTAGACCTCAGTCACATCATGTCTTTTGTCCATGAAGATTGTTTTACAAACTGACTAGTGCGCTCACTTATTTATACATTAAACCTAGTCACATGACATCTGTTATATAAGATATAGTGACTCAAATGTGCTCTACCAAATGGTTGAGCAGAATGTTGAAACATTAGTATTGTTGAGTATAAAAATGGATCAAATGAAGATGAACTTGTTTTCTTCGCATTATTCATGGTCTGAAAACACATCTTTGTTTTCTTTTGAACAGCCATCATTTTACAGCAAAAATGCTTTAAATGACAGATTTATTTAGAATTTTGGAGAAATGTTGTCAGTTAGTAGTTAATAGATTAACAAAAACTGTTACTTTTACTCAAACATATATCTATAAATAATAAAACACAATGAACTACTTTTCCAGAGACTTACAGCTTTTCCAAAATTTTTCTACTGACTTTATCTACATTGATTTTGTCAACAATTAACAACTGATGATTTGCCTGAATACAGTTCTATTCATTAACTATAAAATCATCAATGTCATCTAATTCTGCAGGAAGTAAAACAGTTTGAATTTATTAATTTCTATGCCTGTGACCTAAGACACAGTATGAGTAAATAGATCATATGAGCTGGTCAGTGCACACATGCTTTTTCCTGTAAAATGAAGATGACTCATCGGATGAAGGCAGTCCAGTGGAAAGGAACATGTGTCTGAGCCACTGACCAGAGAGAGAGAGAAAGAGAGAGAAAGAGAGAGAGAGAGAGAGAGAGAGAGAGAGAGAGAGAGAGAGAGAGAGAGTTACAGCTCTGTCTCCTTGAGAGCTACTGACACCAACTTCAGCTTCACTATCCATGCCAACAATCACACACGCAGACCAGAGACACCACATGTATTTCATAGCCAACACACACAGCTCTGCACATCCAGCACACCACAGAGCCAACACACACATCACCAACACACTTCTACTTCACACGAGCACTCAACACCAACACCGCCGACACTCAAACACACCTAACCCATGGAGTGAAAACAGTGAGTGTTAGCAAGAGCTCAGGTCTTCTTAGAATGGAGAAACAGCTACTGTGACCTCTGGGTAAAGAATCAGTCTCAGGTTTGTATTACACTATTGTTATGACTACCATAAACAAAGACACCATCTCACTGTTACTGAAAGCATCTGTAAATTCAGTTCATTATGTAACTGCATATGTACATGCAGTCATATGCCAAAGCTTGGAGAGCCCTGCTCAAATTATGCGTTGATTTTCTAACTGAAAAAAGATAAATAATATTTTTTGTGCATATTTTACTGATTTACCACATTTTGAAAAGTACTATTTTAAATTTTTAATGGCCCATAAATTTTAGGCACTCCATATGGTAAAATTAATCAAGCAGACAAGACCTTTTTAAAGTGAATTAGTTGTTTGTTAATGCCATTTCTCCAGGGTCTAATCATTTTGCCTAAGGCTGTGTGTATACCAGTACATCCTCAAAGCTTGATCATGAAAAAGTTCCTTTGTGTTTATGATTAAATTTATAATGGTAAATTATCATATATTTAATATTCATTATGTGTAAAGTGACATATTTCAAGTCTTTTGTTTGTTTTACTGTTGATCAGTTTGGCTTATAGCTCATGAAGATTTGAAATCCAGAGTCTCAAATTACTAGACCACTTAATTAGTTTACATAAATTACTATACAAACAGTGTATCTATGTATGTATGTATATATGTGTGTGTGAATGCATGTACTGTTTGTGTGTGTGTGTGTGTGTGTGTGTGTGTGTGTGTATGCCTCTGTATATATTTTCATATGTTTTCAGTGCTATGTTGTGACCCTGACCATGTTAAAGGTCTTTACTTAAAAATATCAACCAAAATGTATTTTTGGTCATTGAAATTAAAACTAGGGTTAAGTTTAGTTAGGTGACACTACCAGATAGTGATTTAATTAAGTCTGAATCTTTTTGTAAATAGATTTTTAAATGATTAGAATTTGAATCTTTGCACTGATGTTGTTACTGTAAGCTCTGTCAGGCAGACCTCAGTGACATAAGTTTGCATGTTCAAGGTGTCCCAGGCATGTGTTGCATGTTTGCACACATAAGATGGACAGAGACAGGCACCGTGTCCGAGACGAAAGGGAGGGAACATACCTCTCCCCACAGGGTGTGAGGAATTTCAACAAATACCTGGCACAGGCCTGCCAAAATAGGCAAAGAGAATAAACAAAGAGAGAGAAAGGGAGAGAGAGAGAGAGAGAGAGAGAGAGAGAGAGAGAGAATCCATTATGTTCTCTTATTATGAGCAGACTAGAGCAATATCACTTGAAAGCTGTTTTACATGGTTAAGGTCGCAATGACATGTAATTTGGAAAAGCACCATGGCCATGGTGGAATAGTGAAATTTCCTGGCCATGAATATGAGCACAGTGGAACCTCAGTTTTTGTAATTAATCCATTCTAAAGTGTCTGATGATAACTGAAATGAACGATAACTGAAGCAATATTTCCCATCAGAAATAATGTAAATCCAATTAATCTGTTCCAGACACTCCAAAATATTAACAAAAATACATTTTATGTAGAATAACTATAGTTTTACATACAGAACACAATGAGAAATAAATACAAAAGACTAATGAAATGTATAAATGAACATTTAACAACACTCATACAGGTTTACGCTCTGTTTTAGAGTGTGCCGGTGTGGTCCAGCCAGCAGCCTTTGTTTTTTACACCCGTTCTCTGGGTTTTTAGCTAATATTTATTTTCCCAAGTGTGTGCCGTCGCTTTATTGTGATGTGTTTAAGTTTGTTTTGAGCATTATCAGTGAGAAACAAAGCTACAATGAATGACAAATGCATGGGTGGATGCTTTGCTTTTGCAAAATTAACCGCGAGTCATGTGGGCACACCAACAAAAACCAGGTGAATGAACAATAACTGGGAAAATATTCTACAATACGGAAAAAAAGTCTACAATAACTGAATTATACAATTACCAGGACAAGTAATAAATGAATGTTCCACTGTAAGGTTAATATTTAATAATTTATTTTTTTCACAATTAAAACATTGATAATAGTCCATTTCATTTTATACACTGCTCAAAAAAATAAAGGGAACACTAAAATAACACATCCTAGATCTCAATGAATAAAAAATTTTTATTTATTACCGGTACATCATACTCAAAAGCTCATACTACCCTCATGGAGTCTATTTCTGACAGTTTGAGCAGAAAATGGATATTAGTGGTCTGCTGGAGGTCATTTTGCAGGGCTCTGGCTCTGCTTCTCCTGTTCCTCCTTGCACAAAGGAGGAGGTAGCAGTCCTGCTGCTGGGTTGTTGCCCTCTTATGGCCCCCTCCATGTCTCCTGGTGTAATGGCCTGTCTCCTGGTATCTGCTCCATGCTCTGGACACTGTGCTGACAGACAGAGCAAACCTTCTTGCCACAGCTTGCATTGATGTGCCATCCTGGATGAGCTGCACTACCTAAACAACTTCTGTGGGTTGTAGACATCGCCTCATGCTACCTCTATGGTGAGAGAACTGACAGAATGCAAAAGTGACCAAAACATCAGCCAGAAAGGATGAGAACAGAGAAAGGGTCTGTGGTCACCACCTGCAGAACCACTCCTGTATAGGGGTTGTCTTGCTAATTCCCTCTCATTTCTACCTGTTGTCTGTTCCATTTGCACAACAGCAGGTAAAATTGATTCACAATCAGTGTTGCTTCCTATCTGGACAGGTTGGTTTCACAGAAGTGTGGTTGACTTGGAGTTACATTGTGTTGTTTAAGGCACACACACACACACACTGTCTGAACCACCCGCCGAGCGTGTGTGTATATCTGTGCTGTGTGTCTTGGAGGAAACTCCAATGATCAAGTTATTGGAAGTGTATCAACTCACAACATAAACATCAACTGGGATTAAATTTTCGAGTGCCCTTATGCTTTGACTACATTATGTTAATTAATTCTCTAAAGTGTTTGACTGTCCTGTGACAGCTTTCCCACCCATTTGACTACGTCTGAACAGATTTAATTAAATGGGCGGACATTTCTGCATGTAACAAATGGTTTGTTCCTCTTCCTGACTGATTAATGGAGCTCATGATGAATTATCGATCTACCATGTTTGGTGTTAATGCTTATATTCACTTTCAGCCAAAGCTAGTACAGTTCTCTGACCCAAGTGTCTGTTCATCTGGACAGTGTCTTTGATCAATGGCTTTGGAAGGCTTATAAAAATACTCTGTCCTGCCAGTATGTGCATGTAGTTTCCAATCACTGAAGGGCTCTGACAGGTGCTGTATTTGTGTCCTCATTGTAAATGTCCTGATTGAAAATAATGAGGTTGCAAATGAAAGTGAATATTGTGTAAAACTACATTTTCAAAAACAAAGTACTACTAACTACTGTTCTTTCATTTTAAAGTTTTGTAGCTTTGATATGTTGGAGCTGTTTGCTTTTATGGATGCATTTACGGTGGATCCTCAGTTATTGTTTGCCCTGGTTATCATACAATTTGGTTATCATCGACATTTTTCAGTGAAGTTTTGTCCCAGTTATTGTTCATTTGCCTGGTTTTCATCAGTGTACCCATTGACTCACCACTAATTTCACAAAAACAAAGTATCCACCCACGTGTTTGTCATACATTCTGGCCTTGTTTCTTGTTGTATCTCATTAACAATGCTCAAAACAAATTAAAACACATCACACTAAAGTGAAGGCATGCATCGCTACCGCCTGAAAACTAGAGCGAAAACAGTTAGCAGTGGAGAACTCCAACAACGGGTGTACAAAACAAAGTCCGCAGCAGGACCACACCGACACCCTCTAAAACAGAACGTAAACCCATAAGACTGATGTTAAATGTTCATTTATCCATTTGATTAGTCTTTTGTATTTATTTCTCATTGTGATCTGTTTGTAAAACTATAGTTATTCTATATAAAATGTATTTTTGTTAATATTTTGGAGTGTCTGGAACAGATTAATTGGATTTACATGATTTCTTATGAGAAGTATTGATTCAGTTATTGTTTGCTTCATTTATCATCATTCACTTTAGAACTTATTAATGATGAAAACCAAGGTTCCACTGTATATATGCATTCATAGTAGCATCAACCACTTATCAAATGCTTGTCTTGTCTTGGTTTATAATCTCAGCTTGTGACTG
This sequence comes from Crenuchus spilurus, assembly GCA_036984385.1. NCBI lineage: Eukaryota > Metazoa > Chordata > Actinopteri > Characiformes > Crenuchidae > Crenuchus > Crenuchus spilurus. The sequence goes on from BRDA01002271.1 coordinate 50,552, forward strand.
TGATTTGCTCAAGAAATTTACCAAAATTGAAGAGCCACTTGACAACTGACATGAAACATTAATAATCATTAGACAGCATCCCAGTATTGCATTATTCTTTTTGGTGAACACAATGGCTCTCACAAGTCAACTGGGATAGGGCTGCCCACCGCTTCAGGCACATATTCTCACAGCCTAGTGTGTTCACTAGTGTGTGTTTGACTGTTCGGATGGGTTAAATGTGTAGGTCAAATTCCATTGTGTGCAATCACCTTGACAAAAAGTTTAATCTATAGTAATTATTTAAAGTCAGAAGATCATGGAAGGTTAAAAGCAGATAAAGAAATTGAATTCACATTATCTATCTATCTATTTAAAATGTTTTCCTTCATAGAAACTCTTACAGACCATTAGCATAGCATCACATGTTACCAATCTGTTCATTTACCAAACAGATCATTTTTCATAAAACTATAAAAAAATCAATCTCCCTCACTTTGCAGATGGGGAGTAATTCCACCTTTAGACAGTATAAATAATATTTCTAATAATGTGTAGTTGGTTCTGTCTGCAACAGATGGAAGCAATACAGACATTGGCACATCTGAAGGCTTTGGCCGAGGACATTATAGAACCACTACCTCAGATTCTCAGTTTTACAGTTAACCGCTGGTTGAAGGTTCACACTAAAAGTCAGCAAAATTTGAGAATGGCTGAAAACTGAGGAAAGTCTATGTGTCTGTTAATGACATGTAAATACTGTGATAAAGGCCCAAACTCCTGAAATTATCATCTTATTAGGAAATAAAGTGTGTACACCAAATACACAATGTGGTTAGAGGTTTCCTTCTAGGTTTGACCTGCACGTCAGTTTGGATGAAGTTATTACATATTATACAAAATAGTGAAATGTTTTTTGAAAAGTCCTTTGCAGTGGAATTTAACATATCATTTTGCTTTGGGCCCCTTCGCCCTTCACCTAACTAGTGCCAGTGTGTCGTGTCAGCTTTTTTGTGCTAATTTTTTTTGCCTACAGAATGAAGCTGGTGAGATAACACTAGTATATGAGGTTTTGTGACATTTTGTTATTGTTCACAAGCTTCACAACATGTAATACACATTCACTGGCCACTTTATTAGGTACATATACTTTGTATCTACACTCATTGTCCACTGATCATACAGGTGCACTTTGTAGCTCTATAATTACAGACTGTAGTCCATTTGATTCTCTGCATACAATACCAGTCAAACGTTTGGACACACCTTCTCATTCAATGTATAAATTTTTTTCCTACATCGTAAATTAACATTGAAGTCATCCAGACTATGGAGGAACACATAAGGAATCATGTAATAAACTTAAAAGTGTAATTAGGGTTGGGTGGGGTGATATGGCAAAAATATAATATCACATTATTTTAAGATATTTTCAACATTTCATTTGTACTATTTGAAAAATGTAAACTAAGCCATATATCTGAATAACCTGGTTTAACTGAAAATAACAACACAAGGAAAAAAACTTTCATTAATAATAAGAAAAATAAATTAAGTTTTGTTTTTAATGTATGTAAGTCATATTTCAGATATTGTATAATAATAATAATAATAATAATAATAATAATAATAATAATAATAATAATAATAATAACAATAATAATAATAATAATAATAATAATAATAATAAGCTAAGAATACCCTCTATAATCTAATATTTCTGTTACATTCAGGAGTCTCCACTTGATCTATTCTGGGTTCAACATGTGGTTACAAATGCAGCTGTTAATAAATACCACTCTGCCCTCTAGTGCTTCTTTTTGGCAGACCAGGGGTTCTCAAACCTGATCCTGGTGTACCCCTGTCCTGCATGTTGCAGTGTTCTCCCTGTTGTACCAAACCACTTTAGTTTGTTATTCAGTCATTTGTTGGATCCAAAAACTAAAATCTCTAAAATGTACAGTTCAGTGATGCTCAAGGACATAAACAAAAATTTCTTTTATAATCTATTTTCTAAATAAAGTCACAGTTACTCTTTGGATTTGTGCCGTGATGTGAAACAATTAATTTAATTAAAGAAATGCAAGTCATGAACTCTTGACGAGGCACAGCTGTTAACTGAAAGTCATTCCAGGTGACTACCCCATAAAGCTGACTGAGAAAATGCCAAGAAAGCTGCATCTAAACAAGAGGTGCCTACTTTGAATGTAAAATATAAACATATTCTGGTTTGTTTAACATTGTTTTATTTACTAAATAATTACATATGTATTTATTCATAATTTGACTTTAGTATTAATCTACAATGCAGAACATTTTTAAATAATGAAAAAAACACTGAATGTCCAGAAGGTGTGTCCAAACTTTTTACTGGTAGTGTGCATGACCAATTATTTTATACACATTTTATACACATTTTATATCAAAGAATAGTAATTAGTATAGTATAAAATAGTCTAGTACTATAGTATAAAATATAGCATGTCTGCCTTTGATTAAGAAATGGATGGAAGTGACATAATTCTCTTCCTCCCTCACTCACTCTCTCTCTCTCTCTCTCTCTCTCTCTCTCTCTCTCTCTCTCTCTAACAATGCCTGCAGGGGAATTTCCATTGATCGATCTCAATCTCTGTTTTTTTTTTACTTATGCAAGCTGAAAGGAAATAACGAACCAGCTGACTTTATGCAGTGAGAGCTAATGTTGTCATTTATTCTGTCATTCAGAAGTTACAGGCATTTGTCAAGAGAAGCTGTTAAGATTATAACAATCAATTATGATTGATTTTTTATATGAAGATTATAATAATCAAAGTTTCCATTATTCACAATATGATTCACTGTGACAAACAGTAACAAATCTAATATTTCAGCACAAAACTGAACTTCAGTCATAGTTGTCTCACATATCTGCCAGACTTAGACCTTACATTATCATCCACTAAAACTATAACTGTAACAGGCAAACAGCTTTCTTCTTAGTATTATTATTATTATTGTTGCTGTTGCTGCAATAATTACTGAAGTAACATTATTACATTAATTAACTAATAATAATAATAATAATAATAATAATAATAATAATAATAATAATAATAATAATAATAATAATGTAGCTAAGATATACACATATTTTCTCAATTACTTAAATATTATTAGCTGTGTGTGACTGCAAGAGAGAGAGAGAGAGAGAGAGAGAGAGAGAGAGAGAGAGAGAGAGAGAGAGAGAGAGAGAGAGAGAGAGAGAGAGAATGAAGAAAGAAGGTAGTTAGAATGAGACAGAGAGAAAGAATCATAGAAAGAAAGACAGAAATATATTGACTAGTATTGTTGAACACCTGAGAAAAATGTGTGTGCATTTATGTGTGTGTGTGTGTGTGTGTGTGTGCCAGTTCATGCACTGTGGGGACTTAAACCTGTGTTTATACACTCACATTGTGGGAACTTTTCTTCCTTGTGAGGACCAAAACATAAATCATAATATTTTAAGATTAAGACATGTGTCGGATGAGCATTAGGGTTGAGGTTGGGTTAGGGTTAGGATTAGGGTGAGTGTTAGGGTTAGAATAAGGTTTGGGTAAGTCTTCAGAAAAGGAATGAAAGTCCCCACAATTCACAGAAACAAATCTCTCTCTCTCTCTCTGTGTGTGTGTGTGTGTGTGTGTGTGTGTGGTGACAGTCTTTAACTCTGCACCAAACTGAAATCCGGGATTGTGTCTGCAGGCTTCTGTCATACACACTGCACCGTGCTGGATACGCGAGCAGCAGGATTTACTGAAACAGCACAGAGGTGGTGAGTGCCAGACTACAGTTACTCTCAAAATGTGTCAAATGATGTGCCAAATTAGTCCAGTGAGGATTTTTGAAGAACATTCTAAAAAAAAGAGTGAAGAGAGAGGTGCTAACACAGAGATACATTTAGATTCTAGTGAAGATAATTTAGAAACAGTATTTAAACTCCAACTCTGCAATGACAACAGTGATGCCTATAAGGAGATGTTAAAGACTGTAAGTTTATGTAGGTTATATAAAAGCTGGTGTGAGCAACTAATAATTTTTTAATGTTCTTTATTACATTTTTTCTGTATATTTTTAAAGGTTATTTTATATTATGAAGTATGTATTGTCAAATATACTTTGTAGAAATATACTTTTACTCTGTTCTGTTACAATCTATTCTGTTGTTCATACATTTACTATTTTGCTGTTGTTCCCACTTTCAAGCTTTAGCATTATACATTTTATACCTAAATGATTGCAAAAGGTTGTTTAGTGACTAAAATCTTTCTAGACATCTTATCACTGCTATAAGAACAAAACCTTGTATCTCCATTTATTTTTTTACTGTTTCGCATCATTTGAAAATTCCAGTCATACTTTACATTGTGATGTCACAATCAGTGGACTAATAGAAATGCTACAAAAATACCTAAAATCAAATCTTTAATCATTGATTTACATTAAAAGTTAGGATGTTTTGTCCTTCTCTTGTAAAGGTATGATTTTGGAGATACAAAGCTTTCTTCCAACAGTGATGCGACACCGATAAATAGTGGATGTGCTAAGAGTTACTGCTACATTTCTCTGGGGAATTTTAGGATTTGAGCCTCTTTTTTGGTACGTTGTCTACTTGTACTTCTACTTGAGCTAAAAGAAAGTACGTTCTAGTTCACTCTATCTGCACTGCTATTTTATATTAAAGTTATTTTTCAGATTATTAAAGTCCTTGGTGTCATAGGCTGACCTTTGACTGCCAAGGTGATTGACCAGTTAATTTTTTGTTCTCATTTTAAGTTTTTAAAAGTTTGTTGAAAGGTTTAAAAGGAGTTTGTAGAAGAATATTTAAACATGCAATTGAATTTATTTATTTATTTATTGCCAATGTGATTGCACACAATTGAATTTGACCTCCACATTTAACCCATCTGTGCAGTTAAACATACTAGTGAACACACTAGGCTGTGAGAACATGTGCCGGAAGCAGTGCGCAGCCCTTTCCACGAGAGCCGGGGAGCAGTTGGGGGTTCAGTACCTTGCTCAAAGGCATTTCAGTAATGACCTGTCCAAGAATCAAACTGGTGACCTTCCAGTCAAATGATCAGTACAGTCTAAACTACTTTGTAGATGACATTTAAAATTGTATACTTACATTTAATATTTTTTAATCTGTCAGAAAGAAATTTTCAGGATTCATTATGTGGAAAACATTTAATAATTTTGCTGTAGCATTAAAACACATTCTTTCTATAGACCTATGTCCATAGTTGAGTGTAGTACATATATATGAATATTGATAAGAATGCCCTGGTATGTCTCCTCACTGCCTCTAATACAGGAATAAAGTATTAATAAATGGTGCTGAAATGCTGATGTAGTTAAGATCATAGGTTAATATGGCTTGTCTTGTGTTGACACATTGTCTGCACCATCAGCATCATAATCATTGGCATACTTGTTTCATGTGTGCATGAGTGGTCAATGAAAACGAACACATGACCTCAATTGGCAAATTACCTTTTATTTTGTGGCTTTGCCCAGTGAGCTCAATGAATCATATCATGAAGACAGGCTTACTGCTACCTAGCAATAGTTTTTTTCTATGAATTTTCATTGTTTATCAGTTTATCAGGGGGACGTTTGAAATCAAACATTTTACACACCTCTTCAGCAATGACACTCCATTTAGATTGCATTAATTTACTACAGGATGTAACATTTTCTAGTTGTTATTAATCTTAATTTAAACAGTCATTTACATTTGTATTAGTTTAACACCATTTAACTTTAGATCTTTACATAACTAAATGGGATCTTGTGGGAGCTTATTTTTCTCATTAATTCTAGTTTCTCTAGTTTCCAAATAATGCTCACTTAGGCTAAGTAGCCATTTTTATCCATTTTTGGGAGAGTCTTGGGAACTATGAACTGTGAACTATGAGACTAAATATGACTAGTAACCAATGCAAGATGGCATGTGCATGATGTGTACCCAGACAGGACTAAAATGATCAGATGAGTCTTGAACAGCAGAAGTTTCAGCCTGTATTTTTCTCAATATAAGAGGAAGAAAAACAAAGACATGGTGGGTCTGAATCTTTTGTTTAGCCTAAGACCCCATGTAGAGGCATCAAATGAAAACAAGTATAGTACAACTTAGATTGTGATGGTAGATTTAACAATGCACTGAATTTATTGTCAATCAGATACAAACAGATTATTTTTTAGTGTAGTACTGTTACTAAACAGCTTAATATATAGTACATTTTTTCAATGTTTATGCTTTTATTTATTTTAATTGCCATAATTGATCATTATTATCATTTTTTTTTACTTTACTTGTTAATCTTGTTAGATACAAAACAATGTGATTTTACTGTAAAGGCACTGCAAATGTGAACCCATGTTCACCTCTGCCTAGCTGATACTGTGCCATAAATACACTCAATCCAGAATAAGTGTGGGTTAATCACTGTGAAATAAGGACAGACAAGATAAATCTACAATCAATTCATGGGTTATAGCTTTATAAAAATGAGGAAGGCTTGGTGTTTAGCTAGATCTTAGTGTTTTAGGGTAATAACCGGGGACAAAAAATGATGATATAATGAAATAAAAAATATGTAGTTCCAGAGAGCTTGTACACAGTGATAGAGGTCAAAGAGTATGACTGAAAACCCTCTAAAACTTCATTAAAAAGTTATTTAGAGATTTAAATTAACTAGTCATTGACAGTAGCCGGTAGTTGTCTTTGGCAAGTAAAAACCTGACACACTTCCAATAATTATTTATGCAGGCAGAGTTACATGACAGTTCTGACAGTATTACAGAGTTAGTAATATGTTTTATATTTAATTTCATTACAACATGGTTTTCATAAAACTGATGAACTGCATATTTCATTACAAAGAGATGTAACTGATTCTGTTGATATGATTTAGTGTAGCACAGAAAGTGTATCATTTGAGAGTATTTCTTACACTCTGGAGGCTGAGGGGGGTTTTTCAGTCACTCTGATATAGTCTGATATGACCTGACGTTTTTACAAATGACACAAATCTAAAATGATTTTTCCCAAAGTGTTACACAGGCTTTTGTTCAGCACAAACTCAGTAACAATAGTGTCAAAACAGTAAGAGTGTCATAAATCTATATTTTGATTAAATCTGTTCTAAACTTAGACTTTTCAAAAACCTGTTTTCAGATGTGCTGATATATTGTAAAAAAAACACTCTTAACATTTCTAGCCAAGACTTTTGAGCTCTGAACTGAATAAACAGAGGTGTTGGCTACACTGGTCATTGAAGTTTTTAAAAATTTTATTTCTAAAGCTTTAGAAATGTGAGTTGACATATTTTACTAATTGTACATTGTATATTCATGAGACACTCAGGTGGGCAGCCGTGGCCTAGTGGTTAAGAATCTGGTCTGGTGACCTGAAGGTTCGATCCCCAGGCAGGTCACAACTGAAGTGCCCTTGAGCAAGGCACCTAACCCCCAATTGTAAGTCGCTTTGGATAAAAGCGTCTGCTAAATGCCTCAAATGTAATGTTTAAAGAGATCAAATTTTCTGGCTGCCACACCTCCACTGGCATGTGCGAAATGTTGTTGGTAATGGACTCCAGAGAGGTAAACATGGAAGAGTTTTCCTGTATCACATTCTACAATAATGTAATCTTTATACATACTGTGCATTGTGAAAATGTCTTGATGTATGTTGATACTTCAAAATATATCAACATTGTAGTATGATATATTTTCCCATATTTCTCTTCTCAACA
>BRDA01002271.1:58315-71549 GCA_036984385.1 Crenuchus spilurus
ATCGGTTGTGGAGACAAATAAGTCAAGTCTCGAGTTTTCAGAACCGATCTTTACAATTCTCACAAAAAAAATGTTATATAGTCGTGTAGACTTTTGTCCAAAAACTTTTCAGATTCAAATCTTGTCTAAATTAGTTTTATATCTAAATACTGTGAGAATGACAAAACTGTGATAACAATGACTCAAACACGACTTGTTTTCGGACACATTGTGAAACCCTTTTTAGTAAAATCTAAACACAGTAAACATTTTAAAAAAAACACTCTTAACATTTCTAGCCAAGACTTTTGAGCTCTGAACTGAATAAACAGAGGTGTTGGCTACACTGGTCATTGAAGTTTTTAAAATTTTTATTTCTAAAGCTTTAGAAATGTGAGTTGACATATTTTACTAATTGTACATTGTATATTCATGAGACACTCAGGTGGGCAGCCGTGGCCTAGTGGTTAAGGATCTGGTCTGGTGACCTGAAGGTTCGATCCCCAGGCAGGTCACAACTGAAGTGCCCTTGAGCAAGGCACCTAACCCCCAATTGTAAGTCGCTTTGGATAAAAGCGTCTGCTAAATGCCTCAAATGTAATGTTTAAAGAGATCAAATTTTCTGGCTGCCACACCTCCACTGGCATGTGCGAAATGTTGTTGGTAATGGACTCCAGAGAGGTAAACATGGAAGAGTTTTCCTGTATCACATTCTACAATAATGTAATCTTTATACATACTGTGCATTGTGAAAATGTCTTGATGTATGTTGATACTTCAAAATATATCAACATTGTAGTATGATATATTTTCCCATATTTCTCTTCTCAACAGCTATTAGTTTAAGATAAGACAGTCTGACATAAGGTACAGTCTACATTGCAGATAAATGGTTGGAAACAGCATGACACTGTTTAGCAACTATATTATGAACTCAATAATACATTATAGCAGTTGAATCAGTAGTATGTAACACAAAATTTCTTGTGAAGATTGGCGTGTAAACAAAAACTAACAAAACCTCAAGAAATACTGTGAAGATCCACCATATTACAGTCACTAATACAGACAGGCAGCTCAAGACAAACCACTTTTCCTAATGTACTAATTACTGTAAAATCCAACAAGGTGTTTTACCTGTATTTTCCAGCATGCACTTTCTTCATGGTTACTGCTGTAAATTTACCTCAGTTCCTTACAGTGTTGCCATACGAAAGTGATATATGGAGGTAACTGTAAACAACTGGATCTTGTCAGAAACAACTCAGTCTATAAATGTAGTATTTTTAATATTTTTAGATCTCAAGCACCCTTTCGTCACCTCTACACCTCACCAGACATGTGGTTAGTTGTTTGTCAGTTTTTGAATGGATCACTTATGTACACGCACACCCTCACAGTTTCCTGTTATTTTTAGAAAGTACCCACTGAGTACTCCATATCTCAGCATAAGCACAATACATGATGAAGCTCAGAAGATCTCAAAAATTCTTCCCAAGTGGATGTGACAGGTGATGACAACACTTATCATTTCACCATTATATTTTCTTTTTTTTACTGGGAATGAATGAGGCCAAGGGTTAAGTTGAGCCAGTACATTTCAATTTTGTTGATGTGCAAATATCACTGGATCTTTGTCAAAGTGTCAGCATCAATAAACAGCAGAGATTTAACTGTTAAACTCATTATAGTCATTGAATTGGAATTAGGTGGAAGAGACAGACAGAAACACATACAAAAAAAGGGGGGGGGGGCTGAATGTGAATGTATTGACATAAGAGGACATTTTCTGGCCCCATTTGTTGCACATGGAGATTGATGACAGTATTGACTTGCATGCCTGTATCTGGGTTGCTGTATTTCTGCTGCTGGTGGCTTCGCATACCAATCAACATCAGCAAATACAAGACATTTGTCTGAAATCCAGCATTTTAGGTACAGCTAAAATGCTACAGATATTATTTCAGACACATTAATAGCAATAATTTGCTAATAATAAAATAAATTCTGTTATCTTGCAATCTTCATATATGTCTGTGTGTCTATGTTTTTACACATAAACACACACACACACACACACACGCACACACACACACACACACATATATATATATATATATATATATATATATATATATATATATATATATATATATATATATATAATGTTTTATAGCTTTTAAAGAAAATAAAATGTTTTTATTCCTGCTATGTTATGCATTAAGTTGTCAGGCATTCCACTACTCATTTGTTCATTTTTGTTCACAATTTAATTCAACAAGGCTTCCTGTTTTAATGTTGATACTGTTTGAATAGTAATTTACTCAAACTCTAAATAAAATATTCTAATAATTTGATATTCTGGATTTTATGAGCTACAAGCCTTACTGATCAACATTAAAATGTGTAATGAATATAAAATATATGATAGTTTAATTTTTTTAAATTTAATTATGAACACAAATGAACTTTTTCAGTATATATTTTTTGACATGGCACTATATATCCACATCAAACACAATGTTCTGACTAACAAATTTAGCAAAAAAGGTATATGGGGGACTTCCAGGATGGAGTATTGGAGAAATGTATTCAAACTCAGAGTGCAATTTGGCGAGACTGTATGATGATATCCATGTCCTTTCCAGCTGGATCATCTAAATACATTATGGATTACATGTATAGGCTTTGGATACAATCATTTTAGAAAGAAAAACAGAGGAGGCTGAGTGTTTCAGATTAGTTTTAACTGCCGTGTATAATCTCATTATTCTCCAGTCAGAAGAGGCTGATGTTCATTAGATTTTATCTCAAATTAATACATTTGCTGATGTTCAGAAATTATTATTCCTGCATGTAATCAAATGTGGTATACATATAAGGTTATATATTACTTGAACTTCCAGTTGCATTGACTGAACACACATGCAAAACTTTTAGAATTAGCTTATATAGCACAGACAACAGTAACTAAACAGTAACTCTATGAAATAATCAAATTCATAAGTATTTTTATGTTTTATGTGTGGATGTTTTATAACAATTTGATATGGGAAGTGAAACATGCTTTGTGACAAATTAAGATATATTAAATAAATTACAATTTAATCAAAAAATGTAAGCATAACTACATTATGACTACATATATTAACTCAAAAAGTTATGTAGTTGCTGCACTTAGCACAGTTGCATATATATGTATACCGGTAGTTAAGTTCTAATTTTAGTTCAGTGGAATGATTCATCATTCACAGCATACTCAACACATTACATTAGACATTCTGCTGATGTCAATCATGTGAAACAATGATGCAATAGCTTGTGGAATCGAGTGCTTCCAAGTATTATGATCCTCATCAGTTCTACATGTTTTTGAGGTGAAAGAGAGGGGGAGAGATAGAGAGAGAGAGACAGAGAAAGAGAGAGAGAGAGAGATAGAGAGAGAGGATGGATGAAGAGTTTATCTGTGGCTTATTCAATGACATTGAAATCATATTCACAGCGAAGCTTAATCTACCTACAGTACATCACATCTGAACATGGGCACATAATCTGGACAAAGGAGAAAGAGGAAAAAGAAAGAGAGCGTGACAGAGTTAAAGAGTGGGGTTGTAGTGGAACATCTAATTAAGGCACAAAATCACATGTTAAGTCATTAAGATCCACTTTGTAACTGATCCCTGGCTAACGAGTTCTGAATTTGACCAATTAACCAATTTAACATTCATGAGGAAATTAGCCCGTTACAAAGTTAATCATAAACAAGTCAGCTGTAAACAAATGTTATTGATAAAAAGGTCATAACTGCTGACTAATGTATGTTTTGTGACATAATTTGCAATAATATGAAGTGAACATAAAGAAGCATGCTGGTGTAACTGTGCTTGATGTGTCTTGTGGTGTCATGTGAAACTCATTAAGAGTTCACAAAGGGTAGATAAAGTGTATGTACTGAAATAGTATCAGGAATTGATTGTAAATCATTCACCTTTTGTTAGGTCTTTATAAGTGATCACAAAGGCATGAAAAGTTGGATTTTTTTTTAATGCAGTTCTAAATGCAGGTCTGCAAACTCCACAGGTTGTCAAGCTGGTTATTACTGAACCCTAACATATATAATCAACATTACAGTGGAATTATTCCCTTAAGTAGCCTATACTGTGAATACGTTTCCCTGTGAAATTTTATTGTTATGTATTTTTCCAGTTTTTTATTCTATATAGCATTCATAAAATTCATATATAAAACAGAAATCATACTATTTATATTACTTTTGCAAACATCCCAAAATGTAAGGTCATTTGATCTGGCACCCAAAGTGAATATTCATGCAACTCACCCATAAAGCAATAAGTGTAATGAGCTGAACAAAGAGGTGGGAGTTTATTACTATTCACACAAATATTATAGGAGTGGTTTTGCTTTTACATTCAACTTTTTGCTAATGTGATTGCACACAACAGAATTTGACATTTAATACATCTGTGCAGTGAAACACAAACACTAGTGAACACACTAGGCTGTGAGAACATGTGTCTGAAGCAGTGGGCAGCCTTATCCACAGCACTTGGGGATTCAAGTGCACTTCAGTCATGACCTGCCCCCCTGGTCCTGAACCTTCCGGTCACAAGACCAGCTCCTTAATCACCAGGCCACGGCTGCCCCAAAGTGGATTTCAAGTCCATTATTAACAAGGTTTGAAAAATGTCATGAGCAACATTAGCATTAAACTCAATCATGAATGTTTCATTCAGTGTTCATTATTGTGGCTCCATCCTTTGACTTTGTCTTTAATACTGGAGCCTATTTAAGTTAAAGACCTTTCAGGGAAAGAATGTTGGAGCAAACCATGACTAGTGGAGCCATAAATAAGTTTTTTATGGTGGCTATTTGCCAGACATTATTCTAGAGTGTCTCCATATCACAGTAACCATAAGCTTATCTGACACTCTGCAGTTTCCCACACACTGAAGAGTGAGATGACAGCATAAGCTCTCTGACACTTTTGTCTATATGCCGCTCCCTGCCAGTGAGAACATGAAGGAGATGAAAAAAAGCTCATGAGAATAAAACACGGATTAAAATAAGTAAAGTAAAGACACAGTAAAGTGGTTGTTGTGTCTGGACAAGAATGGCATTTGTGTGTAGTTTCATTTAATAATGTTTTAAAGAACAGTTTAGGGTGCAATGTTGGAGTTGGATTATTTTTACATTTGATACAGTAATTCATTTATTAAATGTTATTTAAATTTGCAGATGCATTTTATTTAATCCTCTGGAGTTGGCTCTACTGCTGGTGGCACATTAAAGAAATCCAGAAAAAAACACTTACATAACTCTGCGAGGTTTCATCCTATAAACAAAATTAAACATATGCCGGGAAACTTAAAGGGTCTTATTTTAAAATATATATCTATATATATATCTTGAATCTATAACCTTGAAAATATATTTTTATATAGTGAGAGGAGCTTAAATAAGCAGAGACACATTTTTCAGATTGAGTGACATGGTAATTCCAGACATTCCATTGGTGGATTACTGGCCGTAGAATGTGTGGAATGTGCAAAAACGCCCCATCAAATAAAAGAGCTTTCACCTGAAAAAAGACCTCTCAGCTTGAGTATTCACACCTATCTCATAAATACTCAATAGGAACCACTGAATGAGTGAAACACACATCAACTCACATTTGTTAAGCTTTAGAAATAAAACCACATACAATTTCTAAAAACTGTAATGAGCAGTGTGTAGCCAAAACCTCTGTTTATTCAGTTCTGAGCTCAAACGTATTGGCTAGAAATGTTTAGAGTGTTTTCACAATATAGCAGCACATCTGAAAATAGGTATTTGGAAAGTCTAAGTTTAGAACAGATTTTATCAAAATATAGATTTATGACACTCTTACTGTTTTGACACTGTTGTTGCTGAGTTTGTGCTGAACAAAAGCCTGTGTAGCACTTTGTGTTGTGTTTGAAATACCCTCAGCCTCCAGAGGGTTAAATAATTCCTGCTTGACACGATACACAATAAAATTTGGCTAGAAAAGTGCTATTATATTTCAAGTGTTTATTTACTCCACAATATGACAAAGACTTTGCAAAAGTTGTCATAAATTCATAATAACATAAAAACACATAACAACATTCACTTATAGCATGTTAGATACACAAGAAGAAAAACAAGCAAATAAAACAGCTGCAGGTTCAGTTCCAACAACACAACATAAATGATGTAGATTAGCTAGATTGACAATTAATATAGTGATCAAAAGTTGAACACTATCATAAACGCAGGAGAAGGTGGGGCAGAAATTTGTGTATATCAGTCTGGTACAGAGTCATATTGTAATTCAGTGGTATGTCGAGTGCCTCACTGTGTGAATCAGATCAATGGGTTTGGCTCCGCAATGGGACTGTGGCAGACAGGAATAGACAGGACATCTACACACGGACCAATGAAGCCCTGGGTTATGTGTACACAATACAATGTGTGTAGAGGTCAAACGATAGGTTCATTGAAAAAGGCCTCTGCTACTGAAATGAGCCTCCATGAGCACGCACATCTCCTTAGTTGTGAAAATGTGTAGAATTATTATAGATATTAATTTTATTTTATTTTAACCGTCAACATTATGTTGTTTAGGTTAACATTTCACACAGAATTATGATTTTGGAATGCAACTATAACTCATTGTAGGTGTATGTTGACATAAGAAAGTTAAGCACCTAAATGTGACATGCATCCTCATTGTAAAGCATATTATTCAGTAACTAATCTCATTTCTTTTTTGCTAATGTGATTACACATAACAGAATTTGACCTCCACATTTAACCCATCTGTGGAGTGAAACACACACACTAGACTGTGAGAACATGTGCCTGACGCGGTGGACAGCCCTATCCACGGTGCCCAGAGAGCAGTTGGGAGTTAGGTATCTTACTCAAGGGCATGCCAGTCATGACCTGCCTGGGGAGCAAACCAGCAACCTTCTGGATCTTACTACCAGGCCATGGCTGCCCTGTGGTTTAACTACAATTACAGAAAAGGAATGGGGAATGGGAGCTGAATGTTTTTTTATTTTATATAGAAGTCTGAAACTACAGTTAAGTCCTTTGTGTTCACACTGAAACTGCTTTTAATATACATTTGGTCATGAGTCTGATGCATTCAATTCAAATGGGCTGCATAACCCATTCACTGCTCCTAAAGTGCCTTTGTAACAACCTTTTCTGGTTTTTGTGAGTCTTGTTTGGAGTGGCCAGGCTTTTTAACAGCTAATGTTAAATCCTCAATTTAAAGGCTCAATGTCCCTTACAAATTCATAGAACCTGCTCTTTAAAGGCTTATAAAAAACATGCAATGAGTGAATCTGTTCACCCATGATTTTAGGCAATACAAGATCAGTGTATTCTCACACCATACTCCCCCTTTTGACATCCCATTTTAGAATTATTCTGATCATCCATTTTCATAACAGTCTGTCCTGTTGCTGCTTGTGCATCCATTCTTCATTAACACTAAAAAGACTTCCTTTAAAATTTGTGAGTAAAGATCAAAGATTCACATTACATTACTAGTAATACACTGTATTACGTTACAGTGTAGTCAGCTGGAATGGTTTCAGTTAACAGCTGTGACTGTCAAGAGTTCATGACTTGCATTTCTTGCCTCTTAATGTGTTTGAGACATCAGTTGTGTGTCTACTTAGAAGAATCTAAAATCTAAAACATATTTTGGTTTGTTTAACACTTTTAAGTTTACTACATGATTCATTATGTGTTCCTTCATAGTCTGGATTACTTCAGTGTTAACTTAGAATGGACGAAAAAATTTAAATATTGAATAAGAAACTGTGTCTAAACTTTTGACTGATACTGTCTACAAGTTTGGTCTTTTGAAAAAAAATTCTGAACATAAATGAACTGTTTTATATAATATAGACAGATTATTTCTTACATATAATTTCTTTGGTTTTCCTCTAGGACAGAGTGAAAAGAATCAACAACTGGCCTTAGCAAAGGAGTGAAGACTGCACACTTGAACAGGAGATAAAGTTGGAAGCACAAGAATCTGTATCTTTTGAACTGTTCTTGGATATAGATCACTATGAGTGTTAACGTGAGGACACCGGGGATTTGAAGATGAACCCGTATGTCACCTCTCAATTCAGGAAAGATCTCTTTCCCCACTTTCATTTGTTGTTCTTTTTTGAACTTTAACTCCAATTTGTATCTGTTTTCCAAGTGGGCCTTTTTGAGCACAAACTGCACACATTTTAGTGTCTTCTTCTGCTGTGCCTTGATGCTATCTTTTCCAGGTGTCGAAATGCTTTACCAAGAGCAGAAACTCCTTCAGTTGAGCAAGAATCAAATCACATATATTTCAGAACTATGGATTTGAATATAACACTTGATATGTAAAACATGCTTTATTGTTATCCTCTTTGAATCCTGCATGTTTATTTTCAAACCTTATTTAATCCTATTCAGAACATCCAGAAAATATGTACTATCCCAAGAGGCTCTTTCTGAGAGCAGTAAAAAGCTGTTGTAGTTTTTTAAGTCTGTGGAGCTATTGATTCCTTCCTGAACATTCCGTTTTTCTCTCGACTTTCCCTTTTTTAGTATCTCTGGCCTCGTTTTCAGGCCTCTTTCACAATTTTTAAACAGCTTACTTTCCCAAGCAGCCCATCTGAATTTTATACCTGAATGCTAAAAATCTAAAATGTGAATGTCAGAAGAAATACAGAGACAGACATTGTGCTGTGGCAATCCATGGTTGAGATCATCATTTCCAAAAAGGTCATAATTCTATTTTAACTAAAAGATTGTCCTTATTCATTTGGGCTAAATATTATATACTCTGTAACATATTAGGTAGATCCTCTTTCAAGTTATTCTGTTTCTTTTCACCTGCTTTTTTCTCTTTTTATTACTAAATTACACATTTTGTTCTGAACTTTTTTTCTTTCCTTTTTATACTAATAGACATTTTAACGAGGACAGCTTTCTCATAACCTGAATCTCTCAAATGACCCTTTTCTTCCATCCAAAACAAAATAGTTCTCAATTTCCAGCTGATGTGGATTTGGGAGTTACTTATAAGACATGGCTGTTGCATACAAAATGACACTTTTTTTGGAGAACTGGGGCAAAGCTTTGGGGGAGCTGTTGAATGTAAACGACAGAGGACAGCAGATCAGATCCAACATGGCGATGGAACTGTGACAGAACATCCTTTGTGATTTGTCGATTTTTTACATCATGGTGATGGGTAATTGGAATGTCTGTTGAGATCTCCTCCGATTGAATGATATTTAAGAAGCACCTATTTGTCCAGTGAGTAATTATGCTTATAGCTGATTCCCTGCAAGCATATATATGTCACAGATATCTTTGTAATGTAGTTTCTACATACACATATACTTCCTAGTCTAAAAGGTTATGGTAACCCAGTCTCTCTCTTTGTTTTAAACATCTCCCAGAGGAAGTTGACGAAGACTGGGAAGGCAAAATTGGTCTGTATAGGCATGCTCTTTGCTGTTTTCTGCTTTGGTTGGATGGCTGGCTCTTGAATGCATGCCTGCACATATTGTGACTTTCATGAGTTTGCCATAAAGAGGGTGATTACTCAGTGCTTTGCTTGTTTAATCATTCTTTTAGTTTGCTTCAATTTCCTCATGTTTTTTTCATAGAACCTGTATGTGTTTTCTGTCCTACCTGAGTCAAGCCTTATCTGTTTGTACCTACACATTTGGTTACTGTACTCACACACATGTGCAGAGTGTAGATCTGTCATCATTTTGTCAATTTGAAAACACAGCTGCTAAAACTATCCTCCATTGTGTTGATACATTTTGAACTCCAAGGAATTGGAACTTCTTGCCATTTATAACTTGGATAAAAACTTTCTGTCCAGTTGAGAATATATGAATGACCATCTTTGGAAACAGTCTGTGAATGCTAGTTATGCTGATGGTGGATTTTTCCAGTGCTTTGGCTACAGGAAACACAGTCCTTTCAGGATTTGAATACACTGGACACTAACTATAACAATATTTTCAAAAGGAAAAGAAACATTGGCTTAGAGCCTTTTAATATCAGTGTGAACCTCCTTGCAAAAACGCATATTTTGATAATCCATTTTTTTAATTATCATTTTTTGTAAACTGGATTAACCTGTTGGAAAACAAAGATGATGTGAAGACTGAACATATGGACATGTTCATTTATATATGCATACCCCACATATAAATGCATTAGCTGCCAGGTCAAAATCTCCTCACTTGTACATTGTGGCCATTGCTTCACACTGTGGTCTTCATAGACACATACAGACTTGTCTGTAGACTCCAGACATGGGAGCTGCCCGGGTCAAGCGGCGCTTCAGTGCGGTGGTGGACACTCCCCTTGATGAGGAAGAGGTCATGAAGCTGGCTCAGAGCGATGATGTCACAGGGGCTTGTGGAGGGAGTCCCCCATCGCCAACCCGCAATGGCAAGCTGCTAAACCTGTGCCGTAGCAACGGAGGAGGAGGATCAGGGAGGAGCAGTGAGAGGGATGAGGAGGAGGAGGATGATGATGATGACGATGATGACTGTGAAGATGGTGGATCAATGGGAGGAAGGAGGAGAGGAGGAGGAGGAGGCGGAGGAGGACATGGTCTGGCGCTTGGAGGTGTGAGCAGAAGGGAAGGTGGGTGGGAGCGAGCTCAGAGGAGTTCATCCCCCTCCCCTTCCCCCTCACCCCCCTTGGGTGTCCAGGGGCGCAGACGCCGCCGGCCCCGTGGACGCTTTGTGGGCAAGGACGGCCGCTGCAATGTCACCTTCGTCAACATGAGCGACAGGGGCCAGCGCTACCTCACTGACCTCTTCACCACCTGTGTGGACATCCGCTGGCGGTGGATGCTGGTGGTCTTCACTCTCTCCTTCCTGCTGTCTTGGTTGCTTTTTGGATTCACCTTTTGGCTTATAGCTGCCGCACATGGGGACCTAACCATCCCATTGTCATCCTCCTTCACCAAACCCACCACCTCTTCCTCCGCAATCACTTCTTCTTCTCCTTCTTCTCCTCTGACATCAGACGTGGAGCATTCAGGGGCAGCAGAGGAGACAGGAGAACGTTGCTTTCAGCAAGTGAACAGCTTCATGGCCGCCTTCCTCTTCTCTCTGGAAACACAGACCTCCATAGGCTATGGTTTCCGCAGTGTGACAGAGGCCTGCCCCCTGGCGGTGCTGGCTGTCGTCTTGCAGTGCATCGTGGGCTGCATCATCGACGCTTTCATCATCGGGGCGGTTATGGCCAAGATCGCCAAGCCCAAAAAGCGTAATGAGACTCTTGTGTTCTCTGAAGTGGCTGTGGTGGCGATGAGGGACGGGAAGCTCTGCATGATGTGGCGTGTGGGAAACCTGCGCAAGAGCCACCTGGTGGAGGCCCACGTCCGAGCACAGCTATTGAAGGTGAGAGGGAGGGAGGAAGGGAGTTAGTGAGGGAGGGAGTGATGGGGGCATTAGGTTTGAGGTACCTATATTGAAAGATATTTTTATCATGACAATGAGATTCTCACCAGCATTATGGAGTGTACCTGGGAGAGAGAGAGAGAGAGAGAGAGAGAGAGAGAGAGAGAGAGAATGGGAGGGATGGACATCTGGGTGGATAGATGGTTTGGTAAATGAGAGCTTGTTTTGTTCTGGCTCTTTCTGGGGTTTATAAGATTTGAAGATTTGTGGGGGATTAATTTTACCAGGACTGTATTGCTACAAACCATTGTCTCTCTGATCTTATTTGTGTGTGTGTGTGTGTGTGAGTGTGTCTGTGTGTGTGTGTGTGCGTGCGTGTGTGTGCGTGCGTGTGTGTGTGTGTCTGTCTGTCTAGGATTGTATTTCTGATTAAATCTGTTTGTGTCAGTATGTTTGCATTTAACTGTGACTAAAATCCTGTTTTGCTTATACATGTGAGTTTATGTGTGCTGGTGGTTATATGCAGTGAAAATGTCGTGTGTGCTTTTGTTAACATGAATTTATAAAGTGTGATTAGCCTGGATGTAATCTAGCAATTACGGTGACCACAAACTCTATATTCTATGCTTCTCAAAGGGTTTCTACCATGGGAAACACACAGTAAATGTGCTAAATGTGTGTAGTGACTAAAGTAATTTGTATATCAGTGTCCCCTGTTTAATGTCTCAGCCAAATGATAAAAGCTGACATATCAACATAATTACACTAATGTGCTGCCGATTGTTTTTCTTATTGAACTCTGCAGCCAAGGGTGACCCCAGAGGGGGAGTTTCTACCTTTGGACAACGTGGACCTCAATGTGGGCTTTGACACAGGCACCGACCGAATCTTTCTGGTGTCTCCGGTGACCATCGTGCATGAGATTGACGAGGAGAGTCCGTTCTTCGACATGGACCGGCGGACATTGGAGTCAGATGAGGAGTTAGAGGTGGTGGTCATTCTGGAGGGCATGGTTGAAGCCACCGCCATGACCACACAGTGCCGCTCTTCTTATCTGGCCTCTGAGATCCTCTGGGGTCACCGCTTTGAGCCTGTGCTCTTTGAGAAGAAAAGCTGCTACCAGGTACGACAAAGCAGGAATACTGACACAGAGGATCGATTTGAAAAATCTAAACATCCCACAAAATTTCACTGATTTATCCTAACAGTCTAATATTCACACAAATACGCTTCCAAAACAAAAGTCATTTAGAATAAATTCCACAAGCAAAATTGGCATACATGTATGAATATGCACTACAGTGCTACAGTTTCTCATTTACTTCAGAGAGGTTAACCCAGAGGTGTGAAACTCCAAAAGGCTGAATATCTGCATAGTTGTCATCCTGATGGTGATGGTGGTCATCCTGATCAGGTAAACCTGGTTCAACTCAGAAGGTAATTAATAGATTTAATTATGTCACAGCAGAGAAATCAGCAAACTGTGCTGGAGCAAAGCCCTCCAGAACTGGAATTTCCCACCCCTGGGTTAACCATTCAAGCTTTTCCAAACTTGCAATGGAAACTACAAAAGAAAGTAGAGAAAAGTTTGCCACAGATACTTCAATCAGTCAGATTTAATTAAGGCTCTATAGAATAACTCTACAACAGATCCAATCTGTTTAACCCTTTATACCCATGAACTTGTATCTGGGTTCACATTTTCATAACACTATAAGAGAGATTTACGGTACATACAAACCGGATTCCAAAAAAGTTGGGACACTAAACAAATTGTGAATAAAAACTGAATG